>ARYC01005548.1:0-44295 GCA_000711775.1 Oxytricha trifallax | reverse complement strand
TTAAGGCTCTATTGAAATCGATAACTACAACTTCTAAAGGACAGAGGTTGAGCATCACATTTTCAGGCTTTAGATCTCTATGAACATATCCAAGTTCATGCAACTCCTTGACACCCTTAATCATATCTGAAAGTATATCATTCAAGTCATCCGGATATCTGTTTGATATAGATAGTCTCTTAGAGTCATTTCATATTTCTTAAGCCTTAGTGCAATGAACCCAAAGCCTAAAATAACATTGTCTAGCTTAAGCATGTTCTTGCAATCTCTTTTTTAAGCTTCTCTAAGAACGATATATTCGTTAGCAAACTCATTCTAATACTGTTCATTCTTAATGAGATAGCTGAAAGATATACCTTGTATGCAAACTCGTCGACTACTATAAGTTTTGCCTTGCTAGGTACGTTTATATTCGAGTAGTTTTCTATACAACTGCTAAGATCAGCAGCATTTAATGCAGGAATATACATAGCTCTCTCTTAGAAGCATGCTAAAATTTATTGCCTGCAGGTTGATTCATTGACTCATATCGTTTCTGCCTCTTGAGCTTTTCTTATTACTCTCTTAAAGATTCAAGATTTTTAGACTTTCTCTTGGCAGGTATAAGTTTTTAAGTCTCTTAATCTTACATTAAAAACTCGCTTAAATTATGCTTTTGCATGTGTCTTTTAACCTTAGCTGAGAGAGTGTAAGACTTCATGCAAATCGTGCATTAATACCTGCCATCCACCTTATCATGCTTGAAATAAATCTTTGCTTTACCAGATTGTATTTCTTTAATATATGCCTCTTCAAGCTCTACTCAGTTGAGAAGAAGTTTTAACAATTATTGCATTCAAAGTGTTTTTATTTTTCAATTGGTTGCTGTTCTGTTAGCTCCTCAACATAATCAATTTATGTTTAAAGTCCTATCTCTGTTCTCCCCTTCTAGTTAGATACTTCAATTTTGAAGACCTCTGCTTCAAACTCAAGAGCTCTTAACTCTACTTCCCTCTCAATATAAGTAATTTCTTGCTTTTAGTGGTGCCAAAGTTTAGCTATGATTAACCATTGCCAAGAGAGATTGCTTTACGATTTAAGTTAGCCGCCATGCTTAAATTCAAATTTAAATTTGTATTATAAAGCTATAATAATCTCTCTAGTTATAGCAACTATGTATTGGAGTTGGCACTGCACCACTAATGGTTGATATTGAAGTGTTAGAGTTCAAATTTATACTTAGTTTATAACTATAATTTTTCTAATTTCATGCTTAATATTTTTATTTTTGTACTAACTTACATAATATTCAGGTTGGTAATGGTACCAATAAGTTTTGAAACATTTTTGAACTTTTCCATTAAAACCTCATTAGTTAAAAAGTAGGTACTAATTAAGTTTTGGTACTATTAAATTGGTACCAATTAAAATAAAACCGAATTAGTACCACTACTAATTAAATTTAAACAAATTTAGTACTAATTAATGGAAGGAGCTCCATCTCTGAAATTTGTTACAGCTTCTGCCAGCTTTCTCCACGTATCCTTACCAGGTTGACCTCCTATAAGATGCCCATATTTAATACTAAGATTTTTAACAGTAGGATCCAGAACTCTATATATTAAAATTTGAAATTCAATAACAAGAGAAGGAACAAGGATGGAATCTATAAGTACTGCAATGAAGAGGGTTGAAGCTTAAGAAATGATCTCAAGATTTAGAAGCAAGGAAGATCTCTATCGATACCTCACTTAGCATGGTAAGCATGTGACATATACTTAATCATATACTATAGTGGGTTTATTCCTTCCAACGATGGAAGGTACCAAAATCTCATTTCTAAGAGCGATACTTTGTGATGAGAAGAAAGCCTTCAAAAACAAATGAAATTAAGTTGATAGAAATACCAAACTACCCAGAGATTTCAGTTACTAATCTCTACGATGATGTGATGAAAGATGAAGAGTTGGAAGTTTATCTTCCTACCAAGAAACAACTCTCTAACAAACTTCCAGAAAGAGTTTCTTCTTTGGTGTTCTTGGTACTTTAAGAGAGAAATATCTCAGAGAAATCATTGAAGAAGCTCACAAGAAATGCTACTCTATTTCTCCTGAAGATTAAAAGAAGCAAGGCATACTAATAAGCGAGACCTGGCTTGCGGAGCTTAAGAAGCATCCTTACCTCTCTAGTAAGCTTTGACACATAACTTTGTAGGGAAACCTGGAACTGTTATATTCCTAATGAAAGAACATGCAAAGGTTCACAGAGAGAGAAAGTCATAGACTATTCATGAAGTGAGCAAGAGACTATATAAAGATTTTTAAAAGCCAGATGAAATGAACATAGATGCAGGAGCTGGCACTAAGAGAAGAAATATGGGGCCAAGCAAGCCATAAGAAGAGGAGAAGAAGGAGAAGCCTAATCCCTTTCCGGGTTAATTTAATATGTGAACTTATTCATTCATTTAAATCTAAAACTTATTTATAAACATTCATTCTTCCTTCTCTCGCACAAACTTTTGTCTTATCTATGCTTACTCTCTTGCAGCTACTCTGAATTAAGTCTATTGTATCGATGGGCAAGTCATGCATAAGATGATACAGCAGCACTTCTTATAGTGAGTCTTGATTTAACTCCAGTAGAATTCAATTCCATTAAATTATGGGCTATAAGGAACGTTGTATTCAGGAGTTAGGTTTAGCTCTTCATAAGCTTTCTTAGACTCCTTAGTCTAATGAACTGAGAGGTTGTCAACAAGCAGGATGATCTCTTAATCATTGTATTTATCTCTCAGCTTATGTTGGAACTCTATGTACTACTCTCGCTTAATAGAGCGAGGGTGAATAACATAGATTTCTAAGCCAGAGTCTTCACTAATACCTGCTAAAATTGCATGGGTTACAAACTTTAATTTCTAGTCGTAGACTTCTATATTATCGTACTTCTTGTACCAAGACTTATTAATAAAGGTGTTGAAGGTGAATACAGCTTCATCAGCGTGTATGAACTTTATGTTATTAATAATAGCTATCATATATATAGTTTAAATTATTTCTATAAAATGGCACTGAAAAATCAATCACTCTCTTCACTCTGTTGACTGTCTTGAAAGTAATACCATTTCTTCTTTAAATGTTGGCTATAGTTTATGGAGAGATACGCATGTCAGGAAACTTGCGATGAAACATCACAGCTCGCTAGTCTAGTGGAAAGTGTGCCCAATACTTTAAAGTCTTCGAGTTACAGAGGTAGTCAGTATGGTGCTGTGAAAACTTTTATTTTCTTGCAGGATGCTTTCAAGTGCCTGAAGTATAATGATAAACAACCAACAAGCAATGATACCTAACTGTTGAGGCACTCTTGCACAGGAGCTTTGCTTTAGCTGCATAATTCATTACAGGTTTGACTAAGTCTATATTAATACTTGTACCATACCTAAGCTTTAGCAGTAAATCTAAATATTACTCATCATAAATCGACCCTAAATTTCGTTAATTTCTATTTCTCATTTTGCAAATTAGCCTAATTTCTCTACTAACCCCAACTCTACCCAACAAATCAAAGCACTTATAAACCTCACTTAGGGGTTTTGGGGTTTTTAATATCCCCTTAAATTTATGACTTTAATCCCAGACAAATGAATTAAATCTCAAAGTATTAAAATTAAATTTAGCAATAGAATGTTCAAAATTCTTTCCAATTATTAGGGGAATAATAATGTCAAACCAACCAAAAATTAAAAACTTTAGTGATTACTAGAGACAGCACAACAATTACATTTTATGAGTGAAATATACTATTAGTTAAACCTTTAAGATAATAACTTTATGGAGTATATTTCGTTTAAATAATTAGAAGAAAAAGCCAATACCAAATGATTGATTCTAGAGGTGATGAAAATTTCCGATTTTTGGTTTTGTTTAAAATAAAAGATTTTAATATCAAAAAAATTATATAAAATTCATTTTGATTTTAATTTAAGTAATCTTCTAAGATTTAGAAGTTAAATTTAACGATTAAATTTTTTAATTAAATTGAACCTACTTTTAAAATATAATTCCCAGTTTAATGTTACGACTTTCAGTTATATAATAACTATACAATACTAATCTCAAATATTTTCTAATTTCCAAAATACTCTTATAACTTCATTTCATAAATTAATTTTAGAATTAACATTAAAGATAAATATTAGCTTATACTTTTTTTAATTAAATAATAAATACAATTTTATGTATATACTTAATTTATTGTTATTTTGAATAGATGATTGATATTTTCAATTTTTGAGATTTTATTGCTATGCAAGTCAAGCACATCAAGTTTATTTAGATTCTGCAAATTTCTGATTCTCTCAATGTAATTTTTACCAAGCATAAGCACTCTAAGTGTGGGGACTGTGTGCAAGTGAGAAATCTCTTTGATTTAGTTGTTGTAGAGGTCTAGGAATATCAAATTTGGTAGAGATACTAAATTCTCTATCTTTGTTATATGATTGTGCTATAGATTCAAGAGGCGAAGCTTCTCTTCTCCTTCCAACAATGGCATGTGAGTTAGTTCCCGCTTATCTAGATTTTATTGATAGGAGTTTATGGGATTAAATGGATGTTTAAAGACTTAGATTAAAAACCTAGTTACTACACTTTAAAGATATAGATTTTTATTTATAGAGAAAAAAATTTAACTAGATTTAATCTTTCTGGATTTGCATTTCTCTCTGAAGGTTTTCTATATACAACTAATACTCCTGGAATTTATGGTAACTCAGCAAATATAATTTTATCTTCATCTTCTACTCTTCTCACAATACCGTTCTTGAGCAAATATCTGTATCTCTCGTCCTCTTCATTTTATGAAAGCTCTATTATAATTTATTAATTTCAATAAATCTGCTTGTTTATCAATTTTTATTCTATAATAATATATTAAACCCCACAGATAGCATTTAATCTGCATAATAAAATATAAATTTATCAAGATTCATGATAAATAATAGGAAAAAAGATAATTATAAATATACGATTAAGATTAACAAAAATTATTATTGTAATAAACAAAAATTGAAAATCTAAAAATAGTTTATCATCAAAAAATATTAATGTTAATTGGCATCATAATTCCATCTGAATCGTCATCGTAAATTACTCTTTCAGCTCTATTGTGAAGACTGTTTCTTGCGTCAACTTTGCTCTTACCAGCTTGGACTTCTAAAAAATATAATTTCAGATATTTCTTTTGTAACACTTATTATTTGTGAGTGACACAGAACCATCATCTTAGACATTTTTCCTTTATTTATTAATCTTAACCAAATATTCATAATTATACATTCTTCCTATTATTTATCAAGATTGTCTTACTTTGTACATCAATCTTAGATTGAGGATTAGTGACTAAGTTAGGGTTGCTTCCATATACATTGGCATCCATGATTCCCTGACCACTGACCCCAATTCTGCCAGAAACGCCTTTTTGTGCTATAATTTCACAATAAATATTAGATTTCCCCCAGAAAAGTTAAAACAACTTACCAGTTGTGCCTTGTACATTAAAGTTGAAGCCCTTTGCTAGTTGGTCTCCTGGCTTAGATCCAACTCCAGTTATTGCTGCTGCTCCTGTTCCGATCAACCCTCCTACGACTTGGCTCCCTGCGCCTACTCCAGCTACATTATATTCAGAGAATTTATAGGAAATACAGAACATAAGCTAGTTTTAGTAAAAGTTAAAATTAGTTAATAAATCAAAATAAAATTTTACAATTGATTTAATATTAACATTTGATCTTGTTGCACTTGGTGGTCTTTAGTTACTTATGAAGTTATTAGCAACTATATCGTAAAATTAAAGCTTTAAACATTTTTATCATACCTCCAATAGGTTTTTATTATACTTTTTTGTTAGGTTACATAGTTTTACAATCAATGTTTAATGAAAATTAGTTTGCGAAAATGGTCTCTCAAAAGTTTCAATGAATGAAAGTATATTTAAAATTTAATTAAAATGGCTCTTATAAATTTTAATTTTAGCATTTTCAAGTTTATCCTCAATAGAAGCCTAAGAATGGATTTTTTTGATTTTTTTAAGGGTTAAAATAGAATTTATAGCGTAATCTCAATTTTTATTTTATCAATCATCTATCAGAATTGAGAGTATTGAACTTAGCAAATAACATGATTACCTCTGTTGAAAATCTTAATGGTCTTATCATAATAATAAATTAATAAATTGTTTAAAATTCATAATTATTAATTTGCTCTAACTATAATAATAAAATATGTCTTATCTCTTTGACAGAGCTTAACCTTCGTAGAAACATGATTGATACTGTTTCAGGTCTCTAGCACTGTCCCAGACTTCAAAGAATATTTCTCTCGAATAATAGAATCGATAAATTTGAGAACATAGACATCTATTTATTTTCCTTTTAATCTTTTTACTCTTGATATTTTAAATAAGTTTTTAAACTATTTATAGAACATAGGGAGTCTGAAGGATGCTTCACAATTGCAAGAACTAGCTCTTGATGGCAACCCAGTATTTCATAATAAGGGCTACTTCGAGTTCTGCCTCACTACTTGCCCCAATTTGAAGCACCTAGACTTGAGAAAGATTACCAATGAAATGAGAGAGGGAAGTGGAGGATCTGGAAAAGAGAAGCTTATGATTGGACATGGAAAGAATTAACAAATACGATTCATATTTTTGGTTTATTAAATAAAACATGCCTACATAAAACAATCTTATTTATGAATATAGAGGGAAGCAATGAGAAAAGCGATGGTACAGCCAATGTGAGCACTGACATCTCTCCAGATAAATAAGTTACATCAACTAATGCTAATGGAGGATCAGACGATATTTCTCAATTTATATTAAAAAATTAGCGTACACTGTTTATGCTGAAACATAAACAAGACATTTTAATTTATCTGAATAATTATCTGGATATCTCTCCAGAGGGCTTGTTGGAAGTTATTTCATAAGAATGGAAGAATGAAATGGAAAGGATTAAATAGAATGGCTTAAATGGCTATAAAAGAAGAAAGGAATCGAGAAATGAGTGTTTAGTTTAATCAGGCCATGCTGAAATTGAAGGTGATTCTTTATTCAAACACTATTTTTATTAGGAGAGATTAAGATACCTTAAAATACCAAGATTACTTTAATACTTATACTTAAATAAGAAAGGATTCAATGCTTTTTATCTATGGTAATGCATTGGAAGTGCTTTCAAATTCAGATTTCCAAAAGACAGTTGAGCAAATAAGTTTCTAATATGTGCGCTTTGATAACATAGTCAGCCATTCTAATCTGAGTAAATTAAAGAAATTCCAGAAGCTAAAAAAGCTTGTCTTTTCTGATAATAACATACACAGTTTTATACAGATTTCAAAGCTTGAGGTTTTGACTAATAATAATTTTATCAAATTTATGCTATGAAAGCTTAACCTTCTATAAAAATATGATTTTTATTAACTACTCTGAACTCTTTATCAATAGAAAACAATGAAGTATCGAATACAGTGCTAGTGAGAACTTTCATAGTGTACAGATTCCCAAATGTCATTGAAATCAATAGTGCAAGCGTGTCAGACTCCGACCGACTCAAAGCAAGGCAATAGTTCCAACATTTCGATAAGATCCTATCTACCCCTAATTTATTCTCACCAGTAAGCTCATATTTATTTTATTATGAATCTGTGTTTTAATCACCTTTTGTGTGTATAGAAAGTTGTGCAGGAGAAACCACCTGTCAATGGGGAAGAGAGTAAAGAAGACAGACATGCAGCTGCTAAGTCAACGCGCATGTAAGCCAAGAAAAATCAAGAAGCCGCTTAGAACACCTACAACAACCTCATTCTATAATATTTATATTTAATAACAAATTTCAATTCACTTTCTAATTTTTATAAAATAAATTGATATAAACCTAACTGCATACTGTGTTGGCAGAGATTAAAAAGTGGATGAATTAAACAACATTTGGGAAGAATAATTTTTGAAAATGATTACAGGAGCTGTCAGTGAATTGACCAATACAGGGCAACATATTATTGCTAAATTGCATCTTTTTTGTTTAATTATTGTAATTTGAATTATTTGCTTTTATTAAGATTGGAAAAAAAAGTACTTTAAAACAAATTATAATTATAATTTATAATAATGAGAAAGTAATCAGGTAATCAGTAAATCTATGAAAAACAATTGAAAATTTGGATGTTTTTAAGTATTATTATGTGAATAATTATATATAAAATAAGTAACTAACCTATAAAATTACTTATTTGTTGTAGCCAAATTTAATATTAAATTTTAAAGTCAGAATCAGACCAGAAGCTTTTAATCTATTTCTAATATTTTAAATAATAATTAAATATAAACTAAAATAGAATTATTAATGTCAGACAAAGTGTGCCATTGGGACAATGACGATGCCACCGTGATTATTCACAATAAAAAAGCAGTCGAAGCCTGTCTATTTTTGATGTTCATCTATTACACAGTTTTTGTGTTCTTCACTGAGATCAAGAGAACTAATGAGGTAAGTTTAGAGCAATAATTCTACAAAAATATTGGATAATAAGAAAAGAATGTTTTAATTCTAATAATGCACATTTACGTTGATTTTGCAACTCGACTGCTAATTTGAATTTCTTTGTAACTATTTTAAACAAGAATCAACTCCTTATTTCTTCTCAATTTACTTGACTTTCTCATAAACTTATAATCGTTTACTACAGAAAGGAATAGTTTTTAAGCGTTACCTGAACGATGTAGCCTATTCTTAGATCTTTTTCTTTATTTGCGCTTTAATGATACACACTGTGGTTCCCAGAGTATTCCCAATTGTATTGCTTTACATCTATATGTTCATTAATTTCGCACATCCTTTCATCTATAGCAGTGGAAAACTAGTTGCATTGATGGTCATTCAAATATTGCAGGCAATCCTAGTATTTATCATGCTAATCTTTATCATGGCTGACGACTGGTGCTACTTCTATCTCTATAGATCTTACACATGAACAAGAAAAGTATTACTAAAATTAGATAATAACTAATAATAAAATGCAGGATTGTTTAGATGATCAATGATGAATAAAAAGGGAGAAATTTGGTACAATTTAATCATTTAAAAACTAAGAATAAATCAATAAAACAGACTGATATGCGATAAAGTTTCTGAATAGTTTTGTTCTCATCTAAAACTTCTGCATTTATTGTAATTTAAATATAAGCTTTCATTTTAGAATTTCTTGCTTTTTAAAATATGCGTAATGATAAGGCAAATTTAATTTGTAAGTAGTAATTAATTGTTAAAAATCTATAAAAAGATAAACCTTTTTAATTTATTTATTTTTTGCCAATTTTTAGAGGCATTTTTCAAAGGTTTACTTTAGCTTACAAATTTATAAAATAATATAAATTACCAGCTAAACTTTAAGTACTAATAACACCTTCCAAACATAGTTTACTATAACTTCAAAATAAACTTAATCAACATTATATATAATGGGGAAAGACAAATAAAAAGATAAAAAACAAAGCAAGAATGATAATAAAAGCACAAAAGATTCCCAAACTTAAAACTCAAAGGTTATTCAAAAACAAGAAAAGCTCAAATGTTAAAAAGTGAGTTCAAAGCGAGTATCAAAGGAAGTTGAGGGTAGCAAGTCAGAGATTTAGAATGAAAGTCATAATTAAGATATTGCAAACAAACAGCTTGAAGATGATTTTGCTGATCATAGAGAAAACCCAATGCTTGATGATAGCATATAAACTGAACGTCCATCTTAAATTTTATCGAATTAAGAAAAGCCTCAGACATCTTTAGATAATCAGGATCACGATTAAGCAATGATAGATGAAACTTCTGATACTGATTCAGATTAGAATTTTAAATACGGTAAAACAGGGGGCGGTTGTTCAGTAGCTTCGTATATTAAGAAAGGTTTGGAAAACCAACAATAGTAAAAGGAGTTTGCATTACAGTAAAAACTGCAAAGAAAAACGGCGTCTCTCTCAAATGACATGACTTCAACTTCAAACTTTTAAAATGATTTGAGCTCTTCTATTTCAAACAACTTAAAAACCAATTTTGTGAATGAAAGTTATGCTTAGAACACTGCAATCAAAACCAACACTTCTTACCATAATATTTCTGCAGAAGCATTGCAAACTTCCAAATTGTCTACACTATAGCAAACTTAATTGTTATTAGGAGTAGGATAAATGGACTTACCAAGCGAGAGTACAATTAATCAGTAAGAGCAAGAATATCTGCAAAATTTAGGTAATAGCACGGTTGAAGATTCTGGCATTAGTGATATTTTTAATGCTAAATTAAATTCATTGCTAAATATCAATATTGATAAAGTAGAAATGAAAATGAAAAAATAAATCAAATTAGTTAATTATTTTAATCTAAAAATTTTAACTAACAAATATATATCGCTAAATAAATCTAAATCAAATGTTTGTTTTTTATTTAAATATTGAATTATTTATTAAATTAAATTTAGTCATGATTTTCAACAACTTTCTATTCTTGCAATAGTACTTAAGACTCTCAATTATCTCAGCAAACTAAAGCACAACTTCGTTTTTTCAAGCCAAATCCCTTAAAACCTCAAACCCTTCCTCTAACCCCTCAAATCCTTGAAAAAGAACATAAAATGCATCAACTAGCCCCACATTCACTTATAGGAGAATAGCAAATCTAATATCAGCAATAACAATTTTTGTAATAACAGAGTATCATAAATAATATGATATAGTAAAGGCAATGCTAGAATCCAAACTAAGAAATAAATCCTTATAATTTCACTCATGAATAGCTAAAACACCACAACAATTAGAATTTTTATAATGGGTATCAAAGTGAGTTTTCATTATAGCCTGAAACTGAGGCAGGTGGTATCACTCCAATAAGGTTTAAAGTATTTATTTAAATCGAGGATACTGGAGATAAGTATGAGGTCTGGATTGATAAACAAAAACATGAAAATTTGACTTAATTCTACAACTATTTATCGAATGAGTTGGATATAGCAAATCCTGAACTATTTCAATTTTCCACTGAAAAATTGCCATCTCAAGTTATCTACGAGTTAAGTTAAATGAAGAAAAATGAATGCTACATCTTAAGCAAGAGATAAAAACCTGGTAGAGGAAGTGGTAGGAAAAAGAAAGACCTTCAAATTAACACAGTACAAGATTTCAAACCAAAGAAAATTATCAGTTAATAGTAATAGTAATTTAACCTGTAAAATCCCATGTAATTTATAAATCAATTCTCAACTAATCCTAACTACCAGTGCTATTTGGATCCATAACTCATGAATTAACTAAAACCTGAGTTCTGTCAATAAATTCAAGAAGTAATGCAGCAATGTAATCAAAATATATAGACAAATTAAGCAATGATGAATCACTAATATAATTAGTAACATAATTAGGTGGTGCTAGATGGAAACCTGTTTTAGCCTACAGAACAGCAACCTCGAGAAAAGCGTAAAAGAGGCAAACCATCCAAAAAACTCTCCTTATTTGTGAATCAAAACAAAGCTCTTCATAAAACCACAGAATCTATAGATTTATAGGAACATGATTAAATCAATGAGAACTTACAACAGTACTAGTTTTAAGAGTTTTAGAATTACATGATATCTGATAAGCCTTTCAAAATCGAAAGAAAACCTTGTAGGCAGTTACCAAGAGATCCAAACGATTCATATAATGACTATGATGAAGAATAGTACATAAGCGAGGATGAATACTAATAATTCAATTGTGGAATGAATTAAGGATATCAATTGAACAGAGAGTAATAATTGCAGCTTGAAGGTTTGCTAAATGCTCATCCAATTAAAATAGAGGGAGACTCTTAGAATCCCTAAGTAAATTTTGAAGATCATAGGCTATAAAGAGGCATGTAAAATCCATTAATGAACTAGTTTAATGATTCATATGCAAATCCTGAAATGTAAGATATGGGTAAATTAATAGATAGAATAAAAGAAAGCAATAGATAAGCATAACAAAATTTCAACTAAACGGAGACTAATAGTCTTCCATAGATAAAATTAGAGATTGAGAGCTAATCTAAAATTCTTAGCAAAAGAGAAATTATTAACAGAATTATAGGCAATGCATAGCTTGATTTTAGGCCACTTGTTAGCAATAATTAAGCATTTCAAGCTAATTGTATGCTAAGTAATGATCCTAAACTTGATTAGATGTGGGCAAATATGGATTTTTAGCATACAAGGTTGAATAAACTTGACCATTTCATTCCATAAGCCGATTGGGTTCCAAGACCTGTGTTACATAGAGAACTAGCTGCTGCTAGAGGCATGTATGAAAGAGGCGAAAATATGATGGTATAAATGCCTGACTTTGTAGATTTTGCGAACGAATTGTAAGGTTATACTAGCAGGAACAAACTCATATTCTAAAGTACGTATTTCCATATTTTTAAGCGTTTTAGTGAAGAGGATGATGCTTTCGAGGGGTATTAGAGCCAACTTATAAATGTCAAGTACGGGTGAAGTTAAAAGCATCACAATAGTAGTAATGTGTTCTAGAGGTGGCAAAGCCCACACAAAGAATCCATCCATTAAAAGTCACTGCCCATTCGTCATGTATATTATGAGGAGATCTGCCTATGAAAATGAATAAAAAATTGCTGAAAATCCAGGATAGGTTCATAAAAAGAGAAAGAAGAGAAACGTGTAATGCGATCTTAGTCTAGAAAAGTCAGATGATGAAACGAATACAAATGATCAAAAGGACTTTTAAAAAGCTTAATAGTAAAATAAACCTTAGAGGAGTAGTAAGGAAGATGAATAAGACGATGAAGATTACTTTTAAAGTAACGATAACAACGAAGCTAAAGATGATCAGAATAAGAATGATATTTTTGGGAGTGGCAGAGATCAAGCAGATTTTATTTCTTCATTAAATCAGTAGAAACCATTCAATAAGTTTAGTCAGCTCTTGGAAGATATTGATATACTAGACGATCCCTTCTTTTTGCACAGATACAGATCTTTTCACAATCATGAACTTGACACAAATATGATTGAAAATTGGGGTACAATCTTGGAAAAAGATATTCATAGAAAAGGTGCAGTGAATATCTTAGATTAAACTCATAAAGCTATTTAAGAACTCTGTGCTTTTAGAAGAAAAGATATGCAACCAGTATTTAAAAATTAAGAATCCCTAATGGATTAGCTTGAGCCTCGAACTATTAGAAAAATTGATGATATGGAAGGTTGCAGATTTGAATAGCTTGGCAATACTACTACGATTTACAATTGCGATCCAGATTTTGATAGATTGTGTCAAGCTTGAGTAATTGAACCTCTAGGTCAAGAAGCAGCATTTATAATTGTTGACTTGAGCATTGAAGACGAAGATAGTATTCTAAATTTTCCAGACTAAAACAATCCAGAAAACTTTGGTAACATTAAATCTAAAAGCCATTATTAAGGAATTTAAGCATGGCCACCTTCTGATATTTCAGTTACTATTGTAAGAGAAAAGATCATGAGATTGTATGACAAAGTTTTATCCTAAGTAAGTGAGAGAGTTTTGCAAGGTACATACACTCTAGAAAAATGGCGTCGTATCTTAAAAAATACTAAGCCAAAAGTATATAAGAAACCTGGTGAAGAATCGGTGATTTCTTAATAGTAACACATTTAAAATGTGAAACGTAGGCGATTGAACAATAATTTAGAAAGAATTGTGAGCAAATTTTAAGCCCCAGTTAAGACATCTAAAAATAAAGAACGTTCAAAGCCTTCTAAAGACAATAGTAGCCGAAACAAAAATCCTCATGGTTTATTGACCAATATGAATGATGGATTGATTAATTCTGATGACGAAGAGATGACAGAGAAAACAAATCTAAATTTGCCCTTAACAAGTGCTTTCAGGAGACATCAAATTTCGAATAGTGAATAATCCACTATTCTACAACCTGAAGAGGAAAATACATATTCTATATATTGATATGAAATATAATGATTAAACTAGGCTTTAAATTGATTAATTTTAATTAATTAAAATGTATTCCGAATAACATCTATTATAAATCATAAATATTCTCTTGATTTTAATTTTTTCAAAAGAAGCCATATTGTTCTTTTCGCAGAAATTTAATTGAATAAAATAAGGTTAAATTTCCTTTAATTATTATTGATAATAAAATAGGGAGAGTCCCTAAGAGAGGTCTTAGTAAAGTTTTAAAAAAGCACGAAAAAAAGTGAGAGAAATGTAAACTAAAAAAGTAATCTTATCTACGTTTAAGATTTTAAATTCTTAACTATTAAGGCACCTTCAGGCTGCTCACTTTAGTATATAGTAACCAAAGCAATAGCAGAAACCCAAGGAGTAGCCAAAACCATAAGCCCCTCTACGCGACTATTCTTAGATAAAACTCTTTGATATGTAATATAAAAAATATTTGTAAGAGTATTAAGGTTAAATTTCAAGAAAGTTTAGACATTAATATTACGAATGATTAACAATTATATTTCTCAACATATTTAACTTTGATATTGCAGCAAATTTGTCAGATGATAGGTACAAGGGAGTGTACTATGGAGGGAAGCTTCATGACCCTGACTTCGATCTAGTGATTAAAAGAGCAAATGATTATGGAGTGAGAAAGTTCCTTTTCGCTTCAGGCTACCTCCATGACGCAGAAGATTCGTACAATCTAGCCCTGAGAAGTGAAGATTTTTATTGTACGGTCGGAGTTCACCCTTGTAGAGCAACCGAGCCATTTAAGGTTTAGAGTCAAAATTCCTCTTCAAATTCAAATGATGAAGTAGTTAAATCAACTTCATTTAAACATATTTTTTTAGTAATTTGGATATTTTTTTAACAGATATTTACATATTCTGGTAACTACTAATACAGTTTTTAGATGTAATTCTTTTAATGATAATTCAAATGAATAGCTTAAGTCTTATTATTTTATAATTTTAAATTAGCTAAATCATAAAATTATAGAATATTTAAAGGATTTTTTCTTCTTTTCAATTATCTTTAATATATATATATATATATTCTATCCCCACAGATATATTATATTTTATTTAAATTCATTAACAGATAGTAATTAAACTGTTAATAATAAACTCATAGATCAATAAGTTAAACTGCCTAATGAAGAAGAAAAAGACAACACAACTTAAAGATTATAATTTTATTTTCTTTATAGAACTTTCTAAGTTTTTTTTAATAAATCTACTTTCTATTCATTATGTAAAAGATAAGAGATAAACAAAGAGGAAATGCTGAAAGATTATATGAGAAGAATAGATGAGATGCTATGTACTAAAGAAAGAAAAGAAAAGTTTGTCGCTATAGGGGAGTGCGGGCTTGACTATGACAGATTTGAATATGCCGACAAAGAAACTCAGTTAATGTAAGAAATATAAATTTCAAAATTTAGAAATTTCAATTTCTAAAGTCTGACAAATTATTCTTCAGATTAACTAACATTGAACAAACAGCTATTAATGCTTCTCTCTTTTAATTCATTTATGTTTAAATTTTATAAGAATTTGTGGACTTTACCATATTGATATTATAGGGTATTCCCGCCTCACTTTGATTTGGCTTAAAAGCATAATTTACCCATGTATTTACACTCAAGAAATACTGATGGAGATTTCGCAAGAATTGTGAGAGAAAATAGACATAAATTTTCCACTGGCGTCGTACACTCTTATACTGGAGACCTAGAAGAACTAAGAGAATTACTAGATATGAATCTTACTTTAAATTGTTATATAATTTACAAGTTTGTTTAGCTTAGTCTTTCGGTAAAGATTTGGTTAATAAATTATGATTATGATTGTCAAATAAAATCAATCTATACATCGGTCTCAATGGATGCTCTTTGAAAACAGACTAAAATATGGAAGTTGTGAAATAAATACCACTCGACCGCATTATGTTAGAAACTGACTGCCCCTACTGCGATATTAGAAATTCACATGCCAGCGCTAAACATGTAAAAACTTAATTTGCCAAAGTTCCAAAAGACAAGTAAACTTTGAATATAATTAATAAAATATTTTATTAACCTATAAATCTAAGTAATTTGATTAAATTCATCAAACATTTCTTGTAAATATGGAAAATAGTATGGCTTATTTTACAAATGTGGAGATAAAATGAACAAAGATAGAAACGAGCCTTGCACTATGATTTAAGTAGCAGAAGTTGTCTCACATCTCTTAGGTGTCTCTGAAGAGGAACTCATGCAAGTGGCATGGGAAAATACTGTGAATATGTTCAACTTAAAAGAGTGAAAATATTCTAATTTTGTAAAGAACTTTTGCAAAATTATAATTAAATCAAAATAATTTATTTAGAACTATGAAAGTTTAATTAATTTTTAAGAAGCATTAGTATAACTTATGACAATTAATAAATAAATATAAAGAAATTAGGAAATGTTTATTTTATATCAAATTATTTTTTACAGCATCAAATTGCACAAGTTATGATTAAAATAATTTAATACACATTTTACGAGGCTAATCGTGAATAATCCTTTATATTATAAGATTTTAGTCAAAAATAAAAGATTATTTATTTATTTTAGCATAATAAACCTATTTTTATTATTATGTAGCTCATTAATGCATGAATTTAAACATATTTTTAAGTTTATTTATTGATTTAATGAATGAAGACTTGAGTGTAGACGATTTACACTTACCAATGCAGAATAATAATTTCTAGTCAAACAATCAATACACCAATAATTATAATAATAGTTTTGTAGGAGATGCTCATGAAACCAGCCAAAACATGATCACTCCGTATAATATAAATGATTCAAATACTAATATCTCCAATAACCATAATATTGTTGAGAAGATATTAAGAAGGAAAATTATAATAAAATCAAGTAAAAGAGTGATTTACATTTATATATTTCTTGTTGTTGATAAATTTGCATAGTTGTAATGCAATAATCGAAATGAACAGCAGAAAACACCGTTGAAGGAAAGAATGCCAAATCATAAAGTGTTTTAATAATACTCAGATAACACTAATTAATAAGATACTAACTCAATGACCATTAATAGAGAAAGATCAGCTGAAATTAATCATACTAGTTATCAAGCATAATAAAATGCAAAAAGTTAGACTAGACCACATGTGAATTATTTTATATAAAGTAAAAAAATTAGTATATTTTTTTTAATAAAATTTAAATATTGATATATCTATTTTTAGAAACATGGGAATAGATTTCAGAATGAAAGATCAAGCGTTGATTTGCATCAAAATAATTAATTTTAATAATAAGTTAGCACATAAAATAATTTTCAGTAAGATCATTTCTTCAATTCAGCAGGCAAATAATCAAATTACACTAATGCATAAAATGGCAACAATATGTTGAGTTTATACCTATTATGATTTTTATCTTTTAATTTATCCCATTTTTTGTCATTTTTAATAGGAGATTAAAAAAATAAAAGACATAGAGTCAAATGACTGGGCAAGCGAATCACTTAGAATATGAATCAATAGTATTAGAGACTCATGAGTTTGATTTAGATATGCTAAGAGAACTGCCTAACTATGTGTAGAGAAAGTATCCTGATGCTATCTATTTTTTTAAAAGGTTAAAATATTTAAAATGATTTGTAATTTTTGTTGGGATACATTCAGAAATTTTGTTAAAATACGCTAAATCTATATGGGACAATTCTCAAATGGAAAAAGAAACGGCAGAGGAGTGATGAGATACAAAAATGGTAGATAATACGAGGGTGACTGGGAAAGCGACCTCAGAAATGGCAAGGGTTTTGAGCGTTACCCTAATGGAAACTCCTATTTCGGTCATTTTATGAGGGGGAAAGCTCATGGAAAAGGTGTTTACTCATGGAGCAATGGGGAAGTGTACGATGGTGAGTGGGATTAAGGACTCAAACACGGTTACGGAATCTGGAGAGGATTATACAACGATTCATACATTGGAGAATGGAGACATTCCAAAGCTTAGGGCTATGGAGTGCATACTTGGAAAAATGGGGACAGATATGAAGGAGAATGGAAGCAATGCTTGAAGCATGGACAAGGAACTGATATTTTTGCTAATGGTGACATTTATAATTACCTCAATTTTTTTTCTTCTAAAATCTTATTATATACTAATCTATTATACACGGGTGAATACAAAGATGGTAAGCCAGATGGAAAAGGTTAATACACTTGGAAAAACGAATCTTTTTATATTGGTGATTTCAAGAACGGCTTAAAACATGGGAAAGGTCGCTGGAAAAGTGGGAAGGGTCCTCAGTGTAATCAATATGAGGGAGACTACTGCCAAGATAAAAAGCATGGTTATGGTGTTTTCACTTGGGCTAGTGGTAATATCTACAAAGGTGAGTATAAAGAAGATGAACGAGATGGTTATGGCGAGATGAAGTGGACAGATCAGAGTATATATTAAGGAGAGTGGCAGAAAGGTATCTAGCATGGTTATGGCAAAATGATATTCCCAAATAACACAGTTAAAGAGGGCTACTTCGAGTTCAATGTTTATAAAGGTCCTAAGTAGCTCAACAGTCAATAGTAAGAAGGAGGAGTTTCCCCTTCTTAAGTTGATGTCATGAGATCCACAAGAGCTAGTAGCAATAAATTATTTTTATTAGTAATTAAGGATATAACATCTTAAAATTCTCAGATTTTGTTTTAATTCTAATTGAAAGTTCATTTTGATTTTAAATTGCAATTTTTATGGAGGCCCAAATCCCAGCAAAATACAGAATAATCAAGATTTGATAAGCATCCAATAAAATGTACAACTTCCTGAAATAGTACAAATGCAAGGTTAAACAATTCAAAACATGTCGCCTTAATTAAACAAGAATTAGGCAATTTTACCAAAGTCTATGCCTAAAATCAGAGGCTCCGCAAACACTATTCTCAAATTGAAGCTCTTTTATAAATTAAAAAGTCTTTAAATAGATTAAAGCTAAGTAACAAATAATTTTCTTTTATTATAAATTTATCTGTTAATAATGTATCTCCTGGCTCTCTAGGAGGGTATGCAGCTACATCAAATGGTTTTTCTTAAGCAAGTTAGTAATCTTCCTACTACAGACACCAAAGAGATCAAATTACCAGCAAAGATTCAGCCAGGGGATCTGCTGGAAACAGTGGACTATTTTTAATATTTTATATTAAATATGTCATTTTAATTATAAATCTGAAATATTGACCACAATTCAATAGTAATGTATTATATATGGAGTGGACTTAATAGAAATGCATCATAGGAAAGACAGCATAGGATATCACAATTTAATGATTCAATAAACATAGGAAGACAAATCATTCATGCTCCTATAACTCACAATAAAATCATGAATCAAAGCAATACTGGTAATATTGCAAAATTTATTAACATTCTCTTTAATTTATATCGAGATTAATGATAGATTTAATTACAATAATAAAGATACGGCAATGAGATAAACAGTAAAGAGCAATAACAGTGGTGGAAGCAGCAACAAAAGCTGGATAAATTATCAAAAGCAATAGAACCAGTAGTAATAATACCAAAATGCAGATTTCAGTGAGTAAACTTATAATTAATAATAAATGCATTAAAAATTCTGAATATATTATTTATATAAAATAAATTAAATGACTAAGGGTTTTTGGGGTTTACTAAAATATTGGAGATAATTAATATATAAATCCAAATAATAGGGGAACTGTAATATCAAATCATTCTGGAAATAAAAAACGAATAATAGCTGCTGCAGCTGGAAGGAAGAAAAGATGATGAAATATTTTAGATAATATATATAAATTTTTATTTTTTATATTGTTAATATTATTAATATAAGAGAAAGAATTATGATGAATGATTTATAAAATTACAGCTACCCCTTTTGTATAGTCTAAACTCAATAAGAGTAATATGCATAAATATTTATTTATTAATTACATAAGAATTATAGTCTGTTTTAAATTTGTATTTATAAGGAGATGATATTATGAGATAAATATTAAGACATATAAAAGCGTATAATTATTAGTTTTCAATGTATTACTGAAATAACCTTAAATATACGTCATTAGGGTGAATTATATTTTTATATATATATATATATATATGAAAAAATTAGTAAATTCTATAATTTAGTTATATTTTTAATAAGTGATGAAATAATTTTTAAGGGCGTTAGAATAAATCTTTACACACCAAAATGATAGTTGTAATAGAGACATCATCACTCTACTATTTTTATTTCTCATTCTTGAGCAAGAAGCTTCCTAAAAATTATATGAAAGCAAATTAATTTTCTATCGCTGCTTTTGATAACAGACAGAAAATAAAAATAGCTTAACAAGCAATCTCTTGAGTGAGTTGAAAATTGAGAAAGTAATGGCGACATCTAAGATAACTCTTGCGAGTCTTGGTCCAACACCCTTGTAGAATCCCATAGGTCCCTCATGCTTCATGATGTATGAGAAACAGCCCAAGAACCCACCATATTTATGAGCTTCCATACCTTGAAGATTTGTCTTCACGACATCGACTGGATTCAAAACCCCAAAACCCCTTAGTGAGGTTTATAAGTGCTTTGATTTGTAGGGTATAGTTGGGGTCTTATTGGGGTTAGTTGAGAAATTAGGTCTATTTACAAAATGAGAAATAGAAATTAGCGAAATTTAGGGTCGATTTATGATGAGAAATATTTAGATTTACTGCTTCAGCTTAGGTATGGTACGAGTATTAATATAGATTAAGTCAAACCAGTATTGAATTATGCAGCTATTGCAAAGCTCTTGCACAAGAGTGCCTCTACTGTTAGGTATCACTGCATGTTAGCTGTTTAGCATTTTAATTCTGGTACTTGAAAGCATCCTGCTAGAAAATAAAAGTTCTCACAGCACCATATTGACCACCTCTGTGACTCTAAGACTTTAAAGTATTGGGCACACTTTCCTCTAGACTAGCGAGCTGTAATGTTCATCGCAAGTTTCCTGATATGCGCATCTCTCCTTAGACTATAGCCAACATTTATAGAAGAAATGGTATTACTTTCAAGACTGTCAACAGAGTGAAGAGAGTGATTGATTTTACAGTGCCATTTTATAGTAATAATTAAAATATATATATGATTAAATGCAGAGAGCTATTGATAATAACATCAAGTTCATACATGCAGATGAAGCTGTGTTTACGTTCAACACTTTTATTAATAAGTCATGGTATAAGAAGTATGATAATATAGAAGTTTATGCCTAAAAAGTGAAGGTAGTCACCCATGCAATTTTAGCTGGTATAAGTGAAGATTCAGGCTTAGAGAGTTATGTGATTCACCCTCGCTCTATTAAGCGAGAGTAGTATATAGAGTTCCTACATAAGCTCAGAGAGAAGTATAGCAACCAAGAGATCATCCTGTTTGTTGATAACCTATCAGTTCATAAGACTAAGGTGTCTAAGAAAGCTTATGAAGACCTAAACATAACTCCTGTTTATAACATTCCTTATAGTCCTTAATTTAATGGAATAGAATTCTACTGGAGTTAAATCAAGACTCACTACAAGAAGCTGCTGCTGTATCATCTTATGCATGACTTGCCTATCGATACAGTAGACTTGATTCAAAGCAGCTGTAGAGAGTAAGCGTAGATAAGACAACAGTTTGTGCGAGAGAAGGAAGAATGAATGTTTATAAATAAGTTTTAGATTTAAACGAATGAATATATTCACATATTAAATTGGCCCATAAAGGGGTTTGGCTTCTCTTTCTTCTCCTCTTCTTATGGCTTGCTTGGACCCATATTTCTTCTCTTTGTGCCAGCTCCTGCATCTATGTTCATTTCTTCTGGCTTTTAGACATCTTTATAAAGTCTCTTGCTCACTTCATAAATAGTCTATGACTTTCTCTCTCTGTGAACCTTCGCATGCTCTTTCATTAGGAATATACCAGTTCCAGGTTTCCCTACAATGTTATGAATCAAAGCTTACGAGAGAGGAATGGATGCTTCTTAAGCTCAGCGAGCCAGGTCTCGCTTATTAGTATGCCTTGCTTCTTTTAATCTTCAGGAGAAATAGAGTAGCGTTTTTTGTGAGCTTCTTCAATGATCTCTCTGAGATAACTCTCTCTTAAAGTGCCAAGAACTCCAAAGAAGAAGCTCCTTTCTGGAAGCTTGTTAGAGAGTTGTTTCTTGGTAGGAAGATAAACTACCAACTCTTCATCTTTCATCGCATCCTCGTAGAGATTAGTAACTGAAATCTCTGGGTAGTTTGGTATATCTATCAACTTTATTTCACTGTTTTTGAAGGCTTTCTTCTCATCGCAGAGTATAGCTTTTAAGAATGAAATTTTGGTACCTTCCATCGTTGGAAGGAATAAACCCACTATAGCATATGATTAAGTATATGTCACATGCTTACCATGCTAAGTGAGGTATCGATAGAGATCTTCCTTGCTTCTAAATCTTGAGATCATTTCTTAAGCTTCAACCCTCTTCATTGCAGTACTTATAGATTCCATCCTTGTTCCTTCTCTTGTTATTGAATTTCAAATTTTAATATATAGAGTTCTGGATCCTACTGTTAAAAATCTTAGTATTAAATATGGGCATCTTATAGGAGGTCAACCTGGTAAGGATACGTGGAGAAAGCTGGCAGAAGCTGTAACAAACTTCAGAGATGGAGCTCCATTTTTATCAATTTAGTTCCATTAAATTAGTACTAAATTTGTTTAAATTTGATTAGTACCGGTACTAAATTCGTTTAAATTTAATTGGTACCAATTTAATAGTACCAAAACTTAATTAGTACCTACTTTTAAACTAATGAGGTTTTAATGGAAAAGTTCCAAAATGGTTCAAAACCTAATTGGTACCAGTACCAACCCGATTTTATACTTGGTTGGTACCAAAATCGAAATTATTAAGTATGAAATTAGAAAAATTATATTTATAAACTAAGCATAAATATGATCTCTAACACCTTAAATTCAACCATAATTGTTGACGTATCAACTCCTATACAGAGTGACTATAACCAGAAAGGTTATTAGAGCTTAATAATAGAAATTTAAATTTGAATTTAAACATGGCGGCTAACTTAAATCGAAAAGCAGTTTCTCTTAGCAGTGGATAATCATAGCTAAACTTTGGCTCCTCCAAGAAACCAGAAGTAATTTATATTGAGAAGGAGGTTGAGCTAAGAGCTCTAGAGTTTGAAGCTGAGGTCTTTAAAATTTAAGTTTAAAACAAGAAGTAGAGTGCTGAGATGGGAGTTTAAACATAAGTTGAATTGGTTGAGGAAGATAAGGAACAGCAACCAATAGAAAAAATTAAAACATTTTAATGTGAAGACTGCTAAAATTTCTTCTCAACTGAGTCTAGCTTGAAGAGACACATCAAAGAGGTACACTCTGGTAGAGCTAAGATCTACTTCAAGCATGATAAAGTAGATGGTAGATACTAATGCACTACCTGCATGAAGTCTTATACGCACTCAGCTAAAGTAAAGAGACATATGCAAAAGCATCATCTAAGCGAATTCCTGATTAAAGATGAGGAAACTTAAAAGCTTGTACCTGCTAAAAGAAAAAATAACTCTCTTGATTCACAAATAGAGTAGTAGGAGAGACTTAAGAGATAGAAGCGGTTTGAGTCAATGAACCAACCAGCAAATGGTATGTATATTGCATGCTTATAAGAGAGAGCAATGTATATACCTGCATTAAATGCAGTCGACATAAGCAGCTGTATTGAAAACTATTTGAATATTGACGTACCTAACAAGGTAAAACTTATAGTTGTTGATGAATTCGCATACAAGGTATATCCATTCAAGTATCTCATTAAGAACGAGCAATATTAAAATGAGTTTGCAAATGAATACATAGTACTGAGAGAGGCTTAGAAAAGATAATGCAAGAACTTAGCTAAGCTCGACGGAGTTATACTTGGTCATGGTTTTATTGCATTGAGACTCAAGAAGTTTGAAATGACTCCAAGAGAGTATCTCTACCATAATAGATATCCTGATGATTTGAATGAGATACTCACAGATATACCTAAGGGTGTGAAAGAGCTCCATGATCTAGGGTATGTTCATAGAGATTTGAAGCCAGAAAATGTAATGCTAAATCTCTGCCCTTTAGAAGTAGTAGTCATAGATTTCAACAGAGCAATAAGACAAGAGATAGTGACTTTAGCTAAGGTTTTAGGCACTCCAGGATACTTCCCTATAAGAGAGAAATGGACAAATGGCTCTGTATAATGGGATGTTTGGGCGGTAGCTGCAATTATCTTAGAGTGCGATATGGAAAGTATGTCATACTTTGGAACAAAACATGAGAAATAATCAATAAGTTTGGCTGCTAAACATATTAAGCAAGATGAAATATGCAATGAAATTAAGAAGATAGTTGAGATGGTCATCGTAAAAGCTCCAGCATATCCACGATAATCATTGGATGATATACTAGAACAACTACAGACTGCTAAATTCAAGAGGTATCACAAAGATAAGCAGATAAAATTTGTTTGAATTAAGTACAGTAATACTCATTAAATATTCATTAAATTCATAAAAAACATGCGTTTTCTCTACTAACCCCAATAAGACCCCAACTATACCCTACAAATCAAAGCACTTATAAACCTCACTAAGGGGTTTTGGGGTTTTGATTGTTGAACATAGTTGAACAGAAACCAGCGAAGGCTCCGGACAAGAAATCGCAGAGCACCTTATATTTGATGTAATTCTAGAGGAACTTCTGGGTGTCTTCGAACACTACAAATCTAACTCCTTGATTGGATGATTGCTTCAACAAAGTAGCTTATTAATTGTTTAAGAATACTATATAACTTTCGAGATTTAAGGGTAATAATTGCAAAGAGGATTTTATATTCAATGTCATATTTAAAAGCTAGATAACCTCTATAGAGACCAGCGACACCTTAAGATTATACGATTGAGTATATACCATGGAAGAGATTTTTGTATTGTGGGTTAGCTGAAAGCTTATCGTGGATAAGCTTTGTCTTAAGAGTTTCTTAAGGAGTGACGACCAATGTTGACTCAGCAGCTCCAGCGCAGATACCACACATAAAGTTATTGAACTTTTATTTTTTCCTCTATATTTTGTAGTAATAATTTTGATAAGGAATTCCTTTTCATGATAAATGTTCCTTAAATTTATATAAATTTTGAATAAATTAAGACTTGGTGGGTTCAGTGAAAATATTTGCCTTGACATAAGCATAAGTACCAAATCTAGTGTAATTCTTTGGTACTGAGAACAACAATAGTTAAAACCTTAAATCATTTCAGTAATTTGATTGATAATAGTAATAAAAAAACTGAATATTTGTTATAGTTCTAATAGAATGTATCTATGGTTTATGATTATACCGTCATCAATTAAAGCGACCATTTTATAGGTTTGTGTTATGTTTATGAAATTTATCATATAAATTTACTGTTTAAGTTGCGTTATAAATTGAAATTTTTTGTCACTGATTCAAACCTTTATTATATAAAACTCCAATTTGGGGGATATCAAGAGAAAAAATATAGTATTATTTTAATATAGTAAATTAGAAATATTTTTATAATAATAAATAAAATCACTGCCTTTTATGATGCTTCATTTATTTCTCTCCTCTTTATATGATTAATGAGAATGTCTTAGATTTTATCATTAAAACCCCAATTAAGCAACTGAAATGTTTTTAGGGTTTTGAGTGCGCTATAACCTCTATAGAACCCTAAGACTCCTTTTTCATGGAAAGTTGACTTCACTGTGTTAATTGTGCCTGCTCTATTTTTCTCTGGATAAAGCTGCATGACAGTTTTGACGTACTCAGTGGGGAAGGTAATTGAGATTTCAATTGCACCAGTAATACCACCTAGTAATTAGAGATTAGTTTCAGAAGAAGGATTAATTGTAAATTGATTAGAGAGATATAAGGAATATATTAAAACAAGGTGATGTGCGCGAGATATTTTTGGGAATCTTCAGTATATAAATAACAACTAAAATTGTCTCCGGGTAAAATACTTTTTATTACGAAAGTGTTTATTTTAAAAAGATTTTTAGAGAATAGATTTATGCAAAACCATAATTTTAATTTTAACATTTGAAAATGGATTAATTATGAAAATACCCAATAAAATATCTTATTAACTTACCAACAAGAGCGTTCAAGAATGGAGAAATCTTCTTATCACCAGGTGAAGGAGGTGGGGACATAGTTATTTTATTATTAATTTATTATTAACGATTTATTTATTACAAGGATATGACTTCAGCTTTTGATAATTAATATCTAAAATATTAATTTTAGCAAAATCCCTATTTTTAAATTCACATTTTCAAAACAACATACAAGGAATTATACACTTTATTCTGATTCCTCCAAAATACTTTCTTTCATAAAAATAAAACAGTTATAATTCAAAAACTAATAATCTATTGTTAATTTATTATTTTCCCATTCCAAATATAAAATGTCAGATTTTTAAGAAACTCACTCAAATTTCACAGAACTCTAAGAATTAGATGAGTTCCTTAAAGAATCCCAAAATCTCCAAAAAGAATTCTCAACCTTGAAGAAATTAGCTGAGCCTATTAATTTAAATTAGTAATAACTCACAACTGATTTGAGCTCCTAAAAAGAAAACATGATCAGTTTCCAGAGAAAAACCACTAATTTATCGACTTAACTGCAAACTTAAAGAATTTAGCATTCACCCAGAGCTCTAGAATTGAGTTAGAAATCGAATTAGTAATAAATTAAGCTTTCCATGTTGCAAAATCAACTTGAAAATTTATTGACAAATCCTAGTATCTTGCAGAACCATAAACTTTAACTTTAAAATTTCATGAATGATTAAATTCAAGGGCCAACTCAGGCATTTATGCAAAATCTTTCTTAATTAGTGGAGCATTACTAACTTTTATACTCTGATATAGATGCCTAAATCGACTAAGAAAAGTCTAAGAGATTGTAGCTATCGCATTAAGTGGAAGACATGCAAAATTAACTTATGGAGATGTGTAATTAAGGTGGGAATATAGATGGAATTAAAAGTGAGATTATATAAACTAGGGACGAGAGAGATTAGTTATAGAGGGAGAAGGAAAGTTTAATGGAGGAGTTGAAATAAATGGAAGGCCATAGGAATGCAGTTTTTAGCGGTAGTTTTGCAAGTAATGATGCGGAATGAACTTATACATAAATTTGTAGATTATAT
The DNA here is from genome assembly GCA_000711775.1 of Oxytricha trifallax. Taxonomy (NCBI): domain Eukaryota; phylum Ciliophora; class Spirotrichea; order Sporadotrichida; family Oxytrichidae; genus Oxytricha; species Oxytricha trifallax. The sequence continues at coordinate 17,021 of ARYC01005548.1, read as the reverse complement.
GATTTTGTATTCTTGATTTTTAGAATTATTAATCTTATTTTATATAATTAAACATTACCTTTACAAGAATCTAATATAATTGGTTCTAGAACTCGTATTAGATTAAAACTATAAATAAACGATTAACTTATTACTTTTTTAAGAAATATAGATAATTGTAATAATTCACAACATAAACTAAGCAAATTTTATAGGTAATTATCTTGTAATAACTAACACACAGATGACAATTAGTCATCTCTCAGCAATTTCATTACTATCTTATCAGATTAGTCATAATTATAGCCAATCACTATTGTTGATTATCAGTATTAGGGGAGAGTGCGCTGGTACGACTGTGAGATTTCTCACTGGATGGAGTGCTCAAAATATTGTTGTGTAACAAAGATGAGTCAAGACCGCCCGTGCCCATGCCGCTGATACCGCCAACTGCTCCTTGGGAGACGCTGTTACTCATGAACCCACTGGAACTCACGAAAGACTTGTCTACACCACTGTCTTTTCCGAGGTAGGTTGATCTGTCAGTAGCAGAGCCATCTAAGTTGGTCTTGCCAAAGACTGTGCCCTGGAAAGCACCCCCGAAACCTGTGGTGCCACCACCTACTCCTCCGGCTCCGCCAAGTTTACCAGCAAAGGAATTCATAATCTTAGTGCCAACCATAGCTGCTTGATAATTGCTAGTATTAGCTTTAAAATTATTATATAATAAGGAATTACTTAATTTGTTGATAATCTTTACTTTATTAGCAGCAGCGGTGTACATATTCTTTCTATTAGCTCTTAGATCACTTTTATATTTCTCATTTTCTCTAAGTAATGCTTATATAATTTATAACTAAAAACCACATAAAGTACGGGAATATTAAATTTTACATATTGATTATAATTTTATATGGTTACTTAATAAATGTTTCGACTTTCTTCTCCAGTCTCATCTGTGCTTCGACTGCATCTTCCTTCTAGCTGATCAAGTAGCTCTTTTCATGCTCCCACTTAGCTCTCTCCTTCTCAAAGTTCATAAGCTGTTCAGTGATTTTCAAATGTGAGAAGTTGCCCTTAGAGTCATTATCCTTCAGTTTCTGCTTGTAGTTTTCTCTCTCTTTATCCAATAATCTCTGATATTCAATGATTTTATTGTCTCTCTCTATCTTCAATTGATCAAGCTCTTCACTCAATCTGGCTTCATTTTCAAGTGATTTCTCTAGTTTCTTCTCCAAACTGCCGTGCTCGTTCTGCTTAGAGCGGTTGTTAAGCTCCCACTTTTCTTGGAGAAGCTTGTTTTCACGCTCTAGTTGCTTGTTCTTCTGTTAGAACTCATTTGTGTATTGAGTGGTTTGCTCTTGCAATTCCTTGATTCTAACGTTGAACTTTTGTTCCAGGTTGCCAATGACCATTTAGTGTTGGGTCTCTGATTTCTACTTGGCGTCTTGGTGCTGCTTCTGAAGGGTTTCGAGGGTGTTGTTGAATTTCTTCTGGGCGTCCTCAAAATCTTTCTTGGCAGTATCTCTTTGCTACTCTAGGAATTTGAATTTGCCATCCCAAAGTGCCTTATCTTTATCATTTAATTTATTATTGTAGTTTCAAATTATAAGTAAAATTAGTTATATTTGTAATGCACAAATAACTTATAAATAAGGGAAATTTAAAGTGATAAGTGACTAGGTACAATACTAGACCAAAGATATAATAATTATGATCATAGTTATTGTTGAGATCAGCATAGTTTCTCTCAAGTTCATTGAACTCTCTCTTCCACTTCTCAACCTCTCCCTGAATTTGAGCTTTATCTCCGTGCAAGGCAGCATTTAGTTGTTCGTTATCATCCCTCAACCTGTTAATCTCATTTTCGTAGTTTCTTAACAACTCTATATAACAAATTATTATAAAATACTTCTGACTAGAATTAAGATAATAATCAATACAAATTTGATGAAACTCTTTGTTGCTGTTCTCTAAGTTGAGGATCTTTTCTTACTAGACAGCTCGTTCTCTCTCCATTTGAGTCATTTGCTTAGATATGTTTGACTCTAGATCTTTCAAAGCTTTACGCTTCTAGTCGTACTTAGAATCACAATTAAATGAAGAACTGGAATCTTCCGGTAATGAAAATATATTTTACCATAGAAATAACTAATAGATATATTTTTGATATAATCTGACTGATCTTTCTCAGCTTAGATGCGAGACACTTTCTCTTGCATGTCCTTCTATGCTTCCTCTCTTTCATACTTCAATCTCTCCTCATAACGCTTGATTAAATTAAAGATTACAAACGTTTTACTATAAAAACCATGAAAAATTCATTAATTTTGATAGTGTCATCTAATTGCTTACTCAACTCAGTGATTCTTTGTTCTTAGAACTGTAATTACTGAGATTTAAGGGCTTTGTCTCTCTCGAATTCGATTTTACGTTGAGTTAATTCATCAAGAGATTCTTGATGTTTCTGACGCATAGTCTCTATTTTATCTTTCTAGTTTATTATATGGAAAATTATAAAGAATTGATCCCTTTTCAACAAATTTATATATTAAATTATTTATTTTAATCTTAGAGGTCAGTTTTCTCTGTGGATTACTCTTTTCTTAATTCTGAGATTTGCTTGTCTTTTTGCTGTAGTTATTGAGTGAAAGTAGTCAAAAATTAAAATTAATATATATATCTTAAGTAATATTCAATTAATGACCAGTATTTTATAATTACCGTTGATAATTTGAAATATATTTATTAAAGTATCTTTCTGATTTTCAAGAGTGGTAATGGTTCTCTCCTTCCTAGTGATTTCCCCAGTAAGTCTCTCAATCTTAGCAATCAACTCCTTGCGTTCCTCATTGAACTTGTCTAACTACTAGTCCATCTGAGCAGATGACATGTTTTGCATTTTATTCAGAGCTTCTTTGGTCTCGTTGAGGTATTTCTCAAGGGATTCTAATTACTGATTCTTGAGAGAGATCTCGTGCTCGAGTTGATTTATGTACTCTTGCATTTAGTGCTCTTTGTCTTACCATTCTTCTTGGGCCATGGCAGTGTCCTCTTTAAACAATAATATGTTGGTATCTTATACAGTTTTCAAGAATTTATCATTAGAGATTGGGGGTTTATGATGTAAGGCACAAAAAGATTTATGAATGAAACATCCTCTTCGTATCTGTTCTATTCATCCTTGAGTTTTTGCTCGTAATCTTCAGTCATTTAGTTGAATCTCTTCTGTGCACGATCTTTTTCCTCAATGATTCTTCTCTCAAGTCTCTCTCTTTCCTACTCATAATAGATTGTTTATTGTATATTAAATTATGATTCTTTATTCCAATAGTAAATGCTAACGATTTCTTACAAATTATAAATATGATCTTGAGTTAAGCAAGCTGCTCTTCACTCTTAGATTGCATTTCTTTCATAGCTTCCTCAAATTCATGAGTTTTATCTTCGAGTTCTCTTTCTAAATCAAATAGCTTAAGTTTCGATCTTTCCTCTGATTCTTCCATCATGCGGATTTTCTTTATTAATAATAATCATTAGTTATTCTTGCCTGTATTCCTTAATCAAGATTAATATTGTATTATAATTTTCTGAGTATCTAGGTTCTTAATAGTCTCAAGTGCTTTGATCTTCTACTCATCACTGTTTTGTAACTGCTCTCTCAACTACACAACTTCCCTCTGGTAGTCTTCAATATGTATTTTAAGCGACATTTCCAGTTCCTGATTTCTCTCAGTGAGCTAGTCGATCTGCTCCTGCATTCTTCTTCTGACTGAATCGTATTTGCCCTCGAGTTCGTGGTACTCCTGGCCGTGCTGCTCCTTGATTTCTTGGATACGGCGGGATGCTTCTTCCTTGCCAATTACTGAATCTCTCTCGCGCATTTGCAAGTTTCTGAGCATTGTCTCAAAGTTTACTTATAATTACAGTGAATCAGTGATATATGCATCAATATAATCTCAGATAATTATATAAATTAGGATTATAAGTCAAAATTTCCTATTTATGACAATGAAATGGTGATAAACAATAGATATATAGAAGTTAGATTTTTGTTGTTCGTTGTTTGATCTTTCTTCTCTTAATTGTAACTCCAAGAATTCTTGCTTTTACTTGAATATGGCTTGGTCTTTCTCCCATTTTTGCTTTGCCATGTCAAGAGTTGAGTCAAGCATCTGGCATTTCTCTTCCAGCTATTCTATAACCTCACCTTTTAATAATTACAATGATTTTTGTTAGAAAAATTAACCTAAAAATCTTTTAATTTAATCTTTACCTAATTAGTAAATATAGTTATTTGATACAGATTTTTGTATTAATCATATAAAAAACGCACACCCTTAGAGTTCTTCTCATCAAGAGTGGCTAGGCGTAATTACTCAACCTCATCGTTATACTTTTTCTTAAGAGCATCGTAGTTCTTTTACAAGTCTGAGTGTGAATCTTTGAACTTAGTAAGTTCTTTTCTCATTTATGTGTTTGAATCCTCAAGCTTTTGCATTTCCTATTCGTATTTAGTCTTAATATTTATAATTATGGGGAAAAATTAGCCGAGATACAGTAAACGCTCATTGATAGGGCAAATTAATATTGCGTTATGAGGGGAATTATATAAAAATCAGTCTCAAGATCTTGGTACTTAGATTCCCATTCGAAGATTTGTTCAGCTTGCTCTTCAGATTTCTTATTCAAGTCCTTGAGTTATTTACAATACATTTGATAAATAACCTACAGGGAATTTTCATAAAAATACACATAATAGTTTTAATTTTAGATTGTTCAAGTTTAGACTGAATGTCTTTGATGCTACTGAAATGTTCTTTCTTTTAGTTTTTGACTTCAACACTCAGCTCTCTCTCCTTTTTCTGAGCATCCTCCAGGGATTTCTCGTAGAACTCAAGTTTCTGCTCAAGCAGTGCTTTCTGCTTGTCAAATTCACTCTCTTATATTATAAAAATATTATCAACACTTTCTATAATTTATGTTATTTTTTAAAGAATTGTTCTTTTATTATTCTATATTGATATTTGTGCGAATAAACTAAGTAATAAGTGCTATAATATTAATTTTTAATAATCTCTGCAGCCATTCGTTGACGATAGATTTCCTTCTATTGCTCCTCAGATTAGTAAACCTTGTTCTTGGCTTCTTCGAGTTAGCGAGCTGATTCCTTCTTCAAGTTGTTTAGTCTTTCAGTCATCTCCAATTCAAGTTACTCACAGACAAATAATTTCATGAAAACCCTTTGTTATAATTCAAGTTATAAAGATATAGTTCTCTTACTGTAAAGATTGAGAAAATATATAAAGAATGATAAAATAGGGAATGTATAATTTCAAAATTTAAAATCATTGAAAAATAGCATATCATTAATTTATAACATATTATTATGTATAGATAATTTATAGGGGGGGGGGCAAGGTTACAAACAATTTCTAAATATGTATAATTATGATTTTTTGTGCATATCATCTATAATACTTTGCTATTTTGAGAAATGAATAACGATATTTCCGCTTTCAGAGAAGAAGCAATCCCCTTCGTAATCTACAATAATGAGAAAAGAAGTAAGTATTATAATCTATAATAGTCAAACTATGATATTATTTGAAATTCTAAGCATATTTCGTGTTTTCTAAAACAAAATGTCGAATAAATATGGAGTTAAGAATGATTAATAAGAAGTTTTGTAAATTACAATCTAAATTTTATTTATAGAAAATGCTAGATAAATGTAGGTATAATTCGAAAGATATTCCTAGAAAAATTGAGATATTTTAAGGGATCAGATATAAATTATTTTAATTTATAAAAAGTTTTCTTATAGTGTTTGAGATCAACGAAGAGGCACTAGACTTTTTAAAACAACTTAATTCACCCATCGGTATTATATCCGTGGCTGGTATGTATAGAACAGGCAAAAGTTATTTACTCTAATTATTTACTATCTATTCTTTTAAAAAAATATTTAATACAATTACTCAATCGCATGTTATTGAACAGATCAGGAGGTTTTGGCGTTGGCCCAACAATCAATCCATGCACAAAGGTAACAGAAATTATTGCATTTATAAATTTATCAACATATTAATCAATCGCTCTAAATTGTATAAAAGGTGGTTAAAATTTCTAATCTATAATTATATTAACTATGATTGATTGTTAAACTATAAGACGCGGTATTTAACCTTAGTATGAATTATAATCATTTTTAATTATAAATATGAAAGTTATAATCTTTAAATTGTACTCTTAAAGAGAGATTAAATATTTTAGTACTGTATAGGGTATATGGATATGGGGAAAACCAATCTCAGGGTTCACACCTGAGGGAGAGCCAATCAATGTAATTGTACTAGACACTGAGGGCTTAGGAGCTTTAGATGAGGACTCAAATCATGATGTGCGTATCTTTTCGCTTGCCATCCTCATCTCATCTTACTTCCTTTACAATTCAGTGGGTTCCATTGATGAGAACGCCCTGTCAAGTTTGTCTCTAGTTATAAACTTGACTAAGCACATTCACTTAAAGTCTACTGGGCTTTAAGAAGATGTGGACCCAGAGGAATACTCACAGTATTTTCCTTCCTTTATGTGGGTTGTCAGAGACTTCGCTCTTTAGTTAATAGATATGGAGGGTGAACCTATGACCTCTAAAGAATATCTTGAGAAAGCTTTACAGCCACAAAAAGGTTTCTCTGATGGAGTCGAACAAAAGAATCGTATAAGACGCATGCTCAAATCGTTCTTCAAAGAGAGAGACTGTTGCACTATGATCAGACCACTCACTAAAGAGGAGAACCTCTAAAATCTTGAAAAGATGGAACTTGAGGATCTAAGACCTGAGTTCATAGATCAAGTGATGCAACTTAGACGTAAAGTCATAAATAGGATCAAACCAAAGCTCATTCATGGAAAGAAACTCAATGGTCTTATGCTTTACAACTTGGCTCTATCTTATGTTGATGCCATTAACAAAGGAGCTGTACCAAACATCGAATCAGCCTGGTCATACATTTGCAAGAATGAGTGTCTTAAAGCTTAACAAGAATCTTATGACAAGTTTGAAAAGTCTATCACAGAGAACTTTGATATAAGATCACCTCTCTTTGAGGATGAGCTTAAAGAAATCTATATTGAAGCAAAGAAGCTTGCTATGGATGAATTCGGCAAGGTTGCTGTAGGAGAGGTTCAACGTTAGTTCTTGATTGAGCTCAAAGATAAAATCAAGCATAAGTACAACTAGCTTAGAAACGAAAACGAAAAACAAGCTGAGGTAAGTTAAGAGATAAGATATTTTACTATTAAATACCCAAAAAATTGAGAAACTTTGCATCAAAGTAAAGTTGAAATTTTCAATGGTTTTATATGATTGGAGTAAAGCTATGATGATCTTTTGTTGCTGCGTTCTTTATGACAATCCCTGTGATTCTTACTATAGCTAACAATACTGATCTTTACTCCAATGCTACCATTTACTAATTTATTATATTGAAAAAGTTTATTAATGATTTTCCCTTTAGCAACAAAGCGTGATCTACCTACAAAACAACTATACCTCAATTGAGAAGAAACTCAAGAATCAAGAATACAGCAGTATCTATGAGTTGTGTGAAGAGTTGAAAAACTTCTAATAGTATTGCCTTGAAAATGGTCCTCCCGGTCCCAATCGTAGATAAATCTTGGCTGAGTTTTGTTTGAAAGCTCTAGCTGAAGGCTCTGAATTCTTCTTCAGAAACATCTCAAACGAGCTCAAAACTTAATTTTTATTATCTTCAATAAGTAAATAATTCCACAATTCCTAATTGTCTACCTAATTTGTTAAATATAATAAGATAGCTCCATCTATAAAAACAAATAGCAGAGGATACATTGACTAAGTTGCAATTGGAAATCCGCGAGAGCAGAGATGAGCACAGACAAAAAGTTGATTTCTTTGAGAATAAACTGAGGAACGTCGAGATTGAGAAGTGTGAACTCTCAGCAAAGGAATAAAGCCTGAAGGAAAATCTTTCTTAAATTCAAAAAGAACGTGAGTAACTTAAATTCAGTAATTTTATAATATACAACATTCATGTTGGATTTACTTAAATTTATTCATTTTTTACTTTGATAATTTTCATTGAACTTTTAATATGGGAAAAGAATTTATAAAAAAGTCTTATCAATTAATTACAATAAAACAAAAGCAAATCATAATTAATAGGTAGATGGTAAAAACATAGCTCATGATTTTTTGAATAAAACTCCTGGCAGTTAGGGATTGTGTACAGCTACTCTCGAATTTACTTTGTTATTTACCCAGTTTTAATATCAATAAATATAAAAGAATTATAAAAAGTAACTTTAGATCTATGGAACTTTTAATATAAAAAAAATCTGATAATTTGATGCCAATATAAATGCCGAAATGTATAAATTTATGTTTTATAAGATTGTAAAAATACAATTATAAATGAAATATAATACATTTTATAGTTTTAATTTAAAAAATTTTTAAATACTAAAGATTAAATTTTTATTTAAAAAAATGGGGGGGGGCGAAGTTTCCTGCACTTTTTTAAAAATTCTTTTTGTTAAATTAATCTTATAACAACTATCAAAAAACTTCAGGACTAATTGTTTTCATGATGTTTTTTATAGAATATAAAGTGAATTACAAAATTAATCAATAATAATAGCAATAGTAACAGCAACAATAGTAAATGTAAATCTACAAAAAAACGTTTCATCTTCTTCGCCTTCTTCCTCCTCGTCGTAATATTCATCGCCATACTCCTCTTGTGCCCTTCTCTCTGTGACTTCTTGAACCCCCTCTTCGTTGACGCCTATTGTCTTGTCAGGTGCAACACCTGTAAAAAATGTTAGATATGTTTTTTGTAACTTACATTAATGTTGTATGACACAGAGGATACTGATCAGTTATTTTTCCATTTTTTAATACATTTGACTAATTTATAATTTAATTTCAGATTATTTCAAAAATATTATGATTGTTATAATTATAATTTCTTTATTTACCTTTTAGTCAATATCTCTATTAGCATGGATTCTAAGCAACATCAATCTTAGATTTACATTCGATTCCATCAACTCTACAAATTTCTTTCTGTTAATCATTTTATTGTTTTCTATGTAATCATAGTAAAAAATTAAAAAAATTCAATTTATTGAAAACATTGTTCTTAAAATTTTGATTCAAATTATCTTGCTCTTTATATAACTATATAACGTTAGACTATATTTTCTTGAACTACTTAAATTATGACAATATACTGTCAATATGTGATGAGTCTTAAAAATCAAATTTTTAATTATGTTAAATTTAGAAAATTTACATTTTTTTAAAAAAAGTGCAGGAACTTCTCCCCCAAAAAATTAATGGAAAATTCGAAATTAAAATTTTATTAATCAAAACTTATTTTATTATAGTATTCAGCAATTCCATAGTCTGGCTTTATCTCTGTCGAATTTTGATGATTTATTTTAAATTATTCACAAAATTATAAGCGTATAATATTTCCTTATACGATTAAAATCTTCTTAACAATTTTGATACTACTATAATTATTCTTAATGCATCTGGACATCACTATCAATTTATTGATTCTGCTGCATCTCATTGCCATTCACTTAATTATTCTGAGATTTTTCTTCTTCTTGAGTTGCTTATTAACTATTTTAAGTTATCTACTAATTGATTCTATATAAATTATTGGCGTTTTATATAGATTATGGAGTAGATATTTGTCTGAATAATCTGAAATTTTCTTAATTTCCAGTTTTCTGAGAGGATTATATTTATAATATTAGGGTATTTATAATAATCTATAATTTCAGCTTCAAAAGATAATTGTCATTTCAAAGTGTGAGAAGCTCAAAAATAAAACCAAAATTACTAAGAATTTATTCACATAAAAACTAACTTAATAAAGTGGATAATTGAGGCATTTAAAACCTAAAACTTTCATTTTAAGAATATTTTAAATGTATTATCATATTTTCATATTCTATTAGTACTTATACTATATTTAAATATAAGTCACATTTATTATTTAGAACAATTATGAAATTTTAAAGGTATTTTTTATTGAGGTTTTATAATTCTATTTCTATCAAAGTTTGAATTGATATGCTCGACTAAATCAAAAACAGGAAGCTTTCCCCACATGTATTACTATGATTCTAAGAATTCGTTATCTGGCATATTCGGATATAATCTCGATAATCTGTACTTCACCTGGTTAACAATCGGCTTACCAACAATCTTCAAGAGTTTCTCAGTGCCAATGATATGAATTACTTAATTTTACTAATTATTAATATTTCGTGCAAAAGTTATTCAAAAGTCTTTAAAGTGGGGTAGTAAAGATTAGACTTTAAGATTGTATAGAGGGTGTTTATATAAAAATATGAATGTGTTCTTTATCTTTATACACCTGCTAAATCTCCAATATGGGTGTGGGGAATTGAGGGAAATATTAATCATGAACTCCACTTCTCATGTTAAAAGCGAAAACCTTGAACAGAGAATGATTGTCTTTTCGAATTAAAAATATCAAGAAGTGCTTCCAAACGAACTGATGTTTTATCAGAATAAGATCGGAAGGGAGATAAGCTGCTATTCTTAATTTAGAAACATTCAAATCCCATTCTTTTAGTAGAAATCATACTATTTAATAAGTGTTATTATTCCTAAAATTTTGAATTAAAATTTGTAATAACATTTTATAATATAAGATTGCGTAATAAAAGGCATCTTAAAATTTACATATTTTATATATCAAATTATAAAAAAATATAATTCATTAATTAAAATCCTCCATAACCAACAGGATAAGGAATATTAAGTGAAGCAGCTGTCAGGAAATTGAATAGAAAGTATGCTTTTTCCTTTCTAATGAATAATTTCAATCCAGCATAATTAGAAACTATTTATTTGTTTTTATTTCAAACAATAAATCATTAATTAAATAATTGGTCGGATTGTAATTCTAACCACTCATAATTATCTGAGCTTTTCTGCGGATATGAGTGCCTGGCACTTAGTAATATACATAATCGATTTATCTTCTCATTCTTTGATCAAATAAATTTGTTATAAAAAAAATAAAGTATAAATCTTCATGAATTATGAATTCTTATATGATTGAAATACATACAATATTTATGTATTTATTATATCATCGACATATTCCTTGCATAAATGGAAGTGATTTATCGCCTATTCATATGTCTCTCCTATTACCACTAGACTCGTATTAACAAAATATAATTTATTTTTTCTTAAGATTTAATTTAATAATACACATAATTAGTATTTGTTTAGTTTAATTATTTAATTTTTGATGATGTAATGAACAATGAAAAAATTGATTAATATGTTTAAGATTTATTACATAAAATATAAATCAATGCTTTTAGTAATTTATTTTAAATGTACTCGAACATACCAGATTTAAATTGTTTATACTTTAAACAATATAATTTTTATTAAATAAAATAAATTCTATGATATTATATATAATTTAACAGTATTCGAGCTCATAACTTTAACATAAAAATATTGTTAAATTTATTTGGCTCTAAATATGTTACAAATTTATGATTTATATGATGAATATTTGTAAAAAAAGTATAAATATTTTATTCTGATAACTCTGTGGATAATTTTATTGTAGAAATCTTTGTTTATGTTTTGAATCCGTAACAGCTCTCTTTGCGATAAGAAACTGAAAATTTATTGCAAACAATCTAAGATTATTGAATTCTGCTGCAGATCTAATATTTTTTTAATTCTTTGATGTCTCTTTTGCTCATTTTTATAATTTACAATAAGCTTTAACTGGGGAAAGTTTACTAAAATTTACAGAAAAAATCATTATAAAATTCAAATTTTAATGATTTTTTATAAAAAAATAATAAATGCTTATAATTTAAATGATTAAAATGGTTTTAATAAGTTAGTAAAATCTTCTCTAGTTTATTATAGAATTTATTTAATTGTCAGCTTTATATTTATTCGGTTTTTTTTAAATGAAAAGGAAGTGTCCATAAGTAAAAAATTATTATTTTATTGAATTAAAAAAATTAAGCTTAATCAAACGTGATTAAAACGTGGATCTATTTTTAATTAATTCAAACATATTGCTTCAAACTCGTTAGCTTTTTTCCGTCTTTTTTGACGTTTATTCTTTCAATGATCTTTTAGATACCTTCTCTAAGTTGTTTCTTTGTCACCTATTTCTCTTTCAGTTCCTTTTGATCTTCCCATCTTTTATGAGTCTATTAATATTCCTTGAGTTTGTCATTGTTTTACTTCTCTGAGAGATCATTATCTTTCTAGAAACTTGATTCGTCTTTATCGACACCTTCAAATTCTTCAGAGATGTTTTTGAACTCTAGGTTGACTAGAAGTTAATCTCTTTCTACATTTCTCCTCTTTGCAATCCTTTTTGAAAGGTTGTCAATTATTTAGTACCTTAGAGTCTCCAACTTGTCTGCTATTACTTTGTAATCCTCACCTTTTGTATTTGCTTCGAAGTCATCGCTTCTGACCTATTATGAATAGACTAGGTACTCCATAATCTAAGCCTATCCTGTTATGAACGAGTCTTGTTTTATTTCGTCAACATACGCTATGTTGGCGATGATTCCTTAAACTGCTTCTTTTAATTCAGCTGAGCTTTTCTCGTTTACTTTCAGTACTTTACAGAGGTAGTCTCTTCTCTGAGCCATAGTCATATCGACCATTTCTTTTTGGACTGTAAAAACATGTCTTATTAGTTCTTTGTACTAACCAATATCCTTTAGTGATTGCTTTTGAAAGTGTGGTTTGTTTTATTTGGTCACTCTCCCTATAGAACTTTTCTTCTCCTCATTTAATTCTTGTTGACTTAATTACATGCTCGTTTTAGTTGTGGTCTTGTTTAAATTTTAAGCTATGGTCTAAAAGTTTTACTATTACATTCAAAGTTAAATTATATAAAATAATAAAGTTTTTGCTTTATAACTCTTAAATCTCGCTTTAATTAAATATTTAAATTTTTAAAAAGATTAGATATTTATTTAATTTTCTTTTTCTTAACTTATTATATTTTAATGCTCAGACAAGTCTTTGAAGATTTGACCTAATTATTTAATTCCATTTTTATAATTAAGATTAATTAGATAGAACTTAATTTCATGAAGAATTTAAAATGTGTCTTTTCAATTTATTAATTATTTTTCTCTCAATTTTTAAAAATAAAATTTAATATATTTCCCATAAAACATTAAAATTAGATCTAATAATTATACATTTATATTAATTAAATATTGACTTCTAATATCTAAATGAAAACAGGTAATATAAATTATTATAAATTAATTTTACAGAAATATAAAGTCACAATTCATTTCTCTCACTTAATATTGTAGGAATACATTCGATTTGGGAAAATTAATTTAAATTATATTAATTAAATATTAAAATCATGGCAGTTATCAAAACCAAAGTGACTTAAAATTCAAAAATAAATGGATTCTACGGTAGATGCCGCAATTTTAGCTGGACTTTATTATTGGCAATATTCCTGAATCATCCAAAAGGAAGCGAGATTTTTTGATTTTGAGTTAACTCCCAAAAATAATATAATGGGTTTTTCTCGCTTGGGCGATGAGATAAATTCATTATAGCAATAACAACCACCGTCTCATTTTTAATGGGCTATCCAGAGAGTATAATATTGTCAGGGTTTGCAGACATTTTTCAAAAATATAACTGAAGGCAATTAATAATTAATTAATTTTAATTTTAATTCATTTTCCCAAATCGAATGTATTCCTACAATATTAAACTCACTGACTTCTATTATGATTTATCACATATATTTGTATTTGTAGTTAACTAATATATAACTTCTTTGCTCTCTTATTTCTTCATTTTCCCTTATTTCTTTGTTATCTTCTATAAACACTTCAAATCTAGTGAAAAAAATAAAATATTATATAACGAAATAAATATCTGCGATTCAGTTTTTAATATATTGATATTTTTATACAATGATTATAATAATAATTATAATGATCTAAGCTGTGTCTTGTGGTTTTATGAGAGATAATGGAATATATTGGAGTTGGGAATATCTATGGGAAATTCTAATCAATTTCTTCTCTTACAGTATTATATGCTAATATTTTACATTATAACTTTTGATTTTCAGACCCTGATATTGTTAAAATGTACTGCTTATATCTTATAAATAGTTCAATGTTCTTGTGATCTTTATATAAACTTAAATATTATTTTAAATAAAATATATTTAATCATAAGGAATTACAATATAATTGATCTGAAGGAAGAAATGCAACACTTTTTCTTGTTCCATGAACTATATCATACTCCCTAAGTTCGTATTCTTTTGCACATGTATTCCAAAAATACATTTTATTTTTCCTCAGAATAAATTATGAGTCGATAAATTAATCGTGATAGTCAAATTTCACTGTTCTTTCTATCATATTATTCATATTTTATCTTTGTTTTATATTGTAGATTTCTTGATAGTTTTGAATATTTTTGTATGTGTTCATAATAATAGATTAATTCAAAATATATTATAATAATTAAATAATAGTTTATGAAAAATTATAAAATTGATAGTAAAGCCCTGAGTAGTCTTAAGTTTTAAAGAATTATACATCATAATTTTCAGCTATTTATATGGTTGTCTGGTTCATAGATTTAGTTAAAAATATTTTTTTATTATATAGATATTTTATAATGAATTTATTATAGACCTTGGGAGAATTTTATGATAGAAATTTCGATTCACATTTTATATAAATAATATCTCTTCTACTTGAAAATAGCTAAATATGGTTTACATACTGCCCAAAGATTGAAATAATCTATTCTTAACACTGCTATTGACATTTAAACATCATTTAGATTGTTCATTAGCCCTAGAGTTTCAATCTTAAAATATATAATCTATTTTTTAATATTCGAAAGAAATACTTTAATAAATAGTAATAATAATTTAAGAAATTTAAGCTTTTTTAATTAATAAAATTAAATCTGAACTCAACATTTGCTTATCATTTTATAACAGGTGGTTCTATTTTGATGTCAGAACTTATTGGTTAGATTTCATTTTATAATAATAAGATTAATTACACAAATAAATCTCTAAATCATTATAATATCTCTCAAAAATAAGGAACATAAATTGTAAATTTCAAGCTTATTAAAAATTCAAATATAAAATTACAATGATGATAATTAATTTATATATAGATTCCTTTTTATAGATAGTTTATTATTGGTAATTTTAAATATATAATTTTATCTGTTTTTATATGATTAATGTTTTTTAATCCTTTGTTGATTAAAATCTTCACTATTGATTAAGTTGACTGCTTTTAAGATTAACCTAATTTGATTGTTAATGTTTAATTTTTTAATTATAATTTTTATTATGTATTTAAAATATAAGCAGTTTCAACTTTTCTTATAAAAATGTAATTTTTTATAAACCATTATTATATTAATACAATAATGGGATGCTCGTTCAATAATTTCTCTCCTTCTATTTTGTAATTTATTATTCTCTTCTGCTCTTCTGATGTTTAATTATGAGATGTTTCCAATTTGATTTTGGCTTGTATTTTATGACACATTCAAAACCCCAAAACCCTTTAGTGAGGTTTATAAGTGCTTTGATTTGTAGGGCATAGTTGGGGTCTTATTGGGGTTAGTAGAGAAATTAGGCCAATTTTCAAAATGAGAAATAGAAATTAGCGAAATCTAGGGTCTATTTATGATGAGTAATATTTAGATTTACTGCTTAAGCTTAGGTATGGTACAAGTATTAATATAGACTAAGTCAAACCAGTGTTGAATTATACAGCCATAGCAAGACTCCTACACAAGAGTGCCCCAACTGTTAGGTATCATTGCTTGTTAGCTGTTTAACATTATAACTCAGGCTCTTGAAAACATCCTGCAAGAAAATAAAAGTTCTCACAGGTCCATATTGACTATCTCTGTGACTCTAAGACATTAAAGTATTGGGCTCACTTTCCTCTTGACTAACGAGCTGTCATGTTTCATCGCAAGTTTCCAGACATGCGTATCTCTCCTTAGACTATAGCCAATATTTATAGACGAAATGGTATTACTTTCAAGACTGTCAACAGAGTTAAGAGAGTGATTGATTTTACAGTGCCATTTTATAGTAATAATTTAAACTATATATATGATTAAATGCAGAGAGCTATTGATAATAACATCAAGTTCATACATGCAGATGAAGCTGTGTTTACGTTCAACACTTTTATTAATAAGTCATGGTACAAGAAGTATGATAACATAGAAGTTTATGACTAAAAGTAAAGGTAGTCACCCATGCAATTTTAGCTGGTATTAGTGAAGATTCAGGGTTAGAGAGTTATGTTATTTACCCTCGCTCTATTAAGCGAGAGTAGTATATAGAGTTCCTACATAAGCTCAGAGAGAAGTATTGTAACCAAGAGATCATCCTGTTTGTTGATAACCTTTCAGTTCATAAGACTAAGGAGTCTAAGAAAGCTTATGAAGAGTTAAACATAACTCCTGTATACAACGTTCCTTACAGCCCTTAGTTTAATGGAATAGAATTCTACTGGAGTTAAATCAAGACTCACTACAAGAAGCTTCTGCTGTATCATCTTATGCATGACTTGCCCATCGATACAGTAGACTTGATTCAAAGCAGCTTTAAGAGAGTGTGCGTAGATATGACAACAATTTGTGCGAGAGAGGGAAGAATGAATGTTTATAAATAAGTTTTAGATTTAAACGAATGAATATATTCACATATTAAACTGGCCATAAATGGGTTTGGCTTCTCTTTCTTCTCCTCTTCTTATGGCTTGCTTGGGCCGATGTTTCTTCTCTTAGTGCCAGCTCCTGCATCTACGTTCATTTCATCTGGCTTTTAAATATCTTTATAAAGTCTCTTGCTCACTTCATGAATTGTCTGTGACTTTCTCTCTCTATGAACCTTAGCATACTCTTT
>ARYC01005547.1:0-28250 GCA_000711775.1 Oxytricha trifallax | reverse complement strand
GAGCATTAATAAATCCCAGCCAAAGTTAATTATTAATGCAAAGAATGCAATATAGTTTTCCCTTACAAGCCAACTTATAAGAGACACTTGAGAGATATACACAACGATATGCCAAAGTTATATCTCAAGCATTATAAGAAAGATGGGAAGTATGTCTGTGAGTTCTGTGAGAAGCCATATTCTCATACTAGAGACCTCAAAGTGCACTTAAAGAAAAAGCACAATTAAATTTTTGTCTTTATTCATGAATCTACAGGGCATAGATTCCTCTAAAAGAGAAGATCAAGAAACCCAGTGGAGTCTCTTAGAGTTGAAGTCTAGAAGTAAGTTACAATGAAGAAAGCAGTCAAGAACTTTCCAGTCTCTGAGATAAATAAAATTATGGTTAAAATAGAGGCAATGAGATTCCTATATTAAAAATTATTGACTTATTTTCTTGCCTAGAAAGCTACCTCACTCTTGAAGATAAAGTAGAGAAGAGAGTCATTACTGATGAATAATATGCTTATAAGATATATCCTTTCAATTACTTCCTTGCTGATGACAAGTTCCAAATGGAATTTGGTAATGAGTATTATGCTCTTTAAAGGGCAAAGTTAAGTGAGTGTAGGCATATCATCTAGCTTGATGCTATTTTACTTGGTAATGATCATGTAGCCTTCAGGCTTCCTTTACTTGAAATGACTTACAGAGAATTTTTATCTGACAATAGATGTCAGAGATAAATTAGCTAGATGTATAGCAGATAGTTGAAGGAATTGAAGAGCTTCACAAGCTTGGTTATTTTCATAGAGACTTAAAGCCAGAGATTCTCATGATGAACTTTTAGCCTCTTAGAGTTTATATTATTGATTTCAACAGAGCTCAAAGAGTGCAAGCCTCTGCATAATTAAATGTATACGGCACTCCTGGATATTTCCCAGAGAGAGAGGATTGGAGAGATGGAGACACTTAATGGGATATCTGGGCTCTAGCAGTAATAATAATAGAGAGCGACATGCCAAGAAACGATTACTTTAGCTGCAGGGGTGAGAGAGATTCTAAGCAAAGAATCAAACAATATCTCGATAAAAATAAAATAAATGGAGGTCTCAGAGAACTTGCATACTCAACTATTATCAAGCCAAGCTAAGAGAATTAACAAACAATAGAAACAATCAAACATCAACTTAGAAAGATAAAATTCAGAGAACTGCCACATGACTCTAAGCTTATGTTTGTGTGAAATATTTTAAAAACTCGCTTGTTATACTCACTTAAAATACTAATATTTAAACATTAAACCCCTACATAAACCCTATTAAAACCCTAATAAAGTATGCACTAATAGTCTACTTTTATCAATCAAAAACTCAATCAAACTACTGAAAGGGTTTTGGGGTTTTGAGTGTAATTTAAAATATTTATTCAATAAACTTTAAATTATGACATCTCATTTTATTAAAACAACATTTTAATTTAATTGATAAATAATTAGTTTATGCATTTAAGATTTTTAGTTGTTAAAGATTAGAAAGTTTAAAATTAATCATGTTAATAGTGAAATGTAATAGAACATTTCTTATAAAAAATTAAATTAAATTAAAATTTTGATTATGTAAAAATAAATGTCATATTTAAAAGATATTTTAATTTATATATTAAAACACACTCCATCACAATCTATCTCTAATCCATTTATCCATTTATCGATAGGGATAAAGTGTGGTTTTAATTATTTTATTGGTAAAATTATTATATAATACCATGATTAAAATCTTGATTAATTGATTATTTCTGGTAAATATTTAAATTTTTACTCATTGTTGAGTTCAATAACCGAAGGAAACTGACATTAATTTTTTTCCTATAACTCTTTTTCAAGGTATATACTGAGCTCTTCACATGCAGCATCTTTGTTAAGGTTTAAGTCTCTCAGTCTATTCAGGTAGATCAATTGTATAAACTAGATGCTTTCTCTTCTTAAGACAATTATTTCTCAAAGCATGCTATGTAATATCCCTATTTGTGACAAGCCTTGCTTCTCTGAAAGAACATTTTGGTTGCTCGATATAAAATCTCTTCGGTCCTCCATGAACCCTTGATCTTTCACTAGTTTTACGGAATTCTTGATTTTATTTTCTAATTAAGTTAAGTCTTAATCAATTATCTAAAATACTTTTATGGGGCTAGAGGCCTGCATTACCTAATTGTAATAGTCAAAACCCCAAAACCCTTTCAGTAGTTTGATTGAGTTTTTGATTGATAAAAGTAGACTATTAGTGAATACTTTATTAAGGTTTTAATAGGGTTTATGTAAGGGTTTAATGTTTAAATATTAGTATTTTAAGTGAGTATATGCGAGTTTGGGGTCAGTTTATGACAGGGAGTATATAGATTTATTGTTTAAGTTGCGATATGGATGTGATGAATATAGTGAATAACTCAAGCCTGTTCTAAATTATACGTCTATAGCAAGGCTACTCCATAAATCTCCAGCAACTGTGAGGTCTCACTGTCTATTAGCATTGAATTTAAAGAGATAGCATCTTAATTCTAAGCCTAAGAGACCCTTAAAATTTTAGCAGCATCATATCGATTATCTTATTAATGATAAGACTCTTAATTACTGGGCTCACTTTTCTCTGGCCTAGAGAGCTGTGATGTTTCATCTCCAATTTCCTGAGCTTTATATCTTTGCTTAATCTGTAGCCAACATATATAAAAGGAATGGTATATCTTACAAGAGAGTCAATCGCATTAAGAGAGTGATTGACTTTAATGTGCCATTTTATAAGAGTAATTTAAATTATATATTCGATTAAATGCAGAGGTCTTTAGAGCATAACATAAAATTCATTCACGCTGATGAGGCAGTATTCACATTCAATACGTTTATATCGAGGTCTTGGTACAAGAGGTATAGCAACATAGAAGTTTATGATCAAAAGGTTAAGGTATAAACTCAAGCAATCCTTGATGGGATCAGTGAAGATAGTGGCCTCGAGACTTATGTTATTCACCCTTGTTCTATAAAGACTGAATCATATATTAAGTTCTTAAAATAACTCAGAGATAAGTACGCTGACTAAGAGATTATTCTATTCGTTGATAATTTGTCAGTTCATAAAACTAAAGACTCAAGGAGGGAATACGAAATGCTAAACATAATACCTGTATTTAATGTTACTTACAGCCCTCAGTTCAATGGAATTGAGCTATATTGGGGCCTATTGAAAGGGCACTACAAGAAACTTCTACTCTATCATTTGATGCACGACTTGAAAATAGATACAGTTGATTTTATTAAGAGTGCTGCTAAGAGAGTCAGCGATGAGAAAGCTAAAGTATGCGCAAGAGAAGGGAGATTTTGCATTTATAAATAAGAATTAGATTTAAGCGAATGAATAAGTTCACATTTTAAATTAACCCGTAAAGGGATTTGGCTTCTCTTTCTTTTCTTCCATTTAAGGCTTGCTTGGGCCCATTTTTCTTCTATTAATGCCAGTCTCTGCATCTATGTTCATCTCGTCTGGCTTTTAGAAATCTTTGAAGAGTCTCTTACTCAATTCATGCTTTACTTGAGACTTTCTCTCTCTGTTTAATTTGCTGCACTCTTTCATCAAGTAAATAGCAATGCCAGGTTTTCTATGAAGTTAGAAGACTAAGCTTACTTGAGATGAAAGGATGCTTTTAAAGTTCCTACAGCCAGGTATCACTTATTTTAATACCTTGCTTCTCTTTTTCTTCAGGAGAGATGCTGTATCGTTTCTTGTGAGCTTCTTAAATAACTTCATTTAAGTACTCAGGTTTCAGAGTTGCAAGAACACCAAAGAAGAAGTTTCTCTCTGGCAACTTATTAGAGAGCTGTAGCTTTGATGGAAGGTAGAGAGCTACGTCCGGATCACTCATAGCATCGTCATATAGGTTTGTCACTGATATTTCAGGGTAGTTAGGTATCTCTATCATCCTAATTTCATTAGACTTAAAAGCTTTTTTTTCTTCACTCAGTAAGGCTTTTAAGAATGAGATTTTAGTTCCCTCCTAAGTCGGCAAGAACAATCCAACTATAATGGATTTATTAATCTTACTTAAGAACTTACCTTGCTATACCAAATATCTATAAAGGTCCTCTTTACTTCGAAATTTTCCTATTAAATCTTGAGATTAAATTCTCTTCATTGCATCATTCATAGACTCCATCTTGCTTCCTCTTTCTAGAAATGTTAATGAAATTAAAAATTATGGATATTCATTCTAAGTTTATTAAAATCTTACTACTAAATAGAGATGACTACTGGAGGTCAACCTTGAAAAGATATGAAGAAAAGCATTGAAAAACTTGCTCCAAGTTTCACAGATTTATTTCCATTTTTATCAATCTATCTCCATTAATTTGCTCCTAATGAAGTTTTGTTTCTCTAGGAGTATTTTGATTTACTAAAACGAATAAAATTCTCATTAAATATGTCAACTTACAGTCTTCTATGGTCATTTAACTTTATTACCTCTCAGCCAAGAATCAACCAGAGTGTCTTATACTCACCTATTATAGTTTATTAAGGTATATTTTATCACTATTATAATAAAATTTATCAGCAAACTAAAATGAGCGCTAACCTTTTGAGAAGAGCAGCATTACTTGGGTAAAGTCAATAAAAGTTATCATTCCAGCAACCAAGAAAAGTAGAGACCAGAGACGCTTGTACTCAGTGGGAGCCTACTTATGACAACTTTGACCATTCTAACTTTGAGATTTAAATATAAGTTAAGTAGGAGGTTATAATAGAAGTTGTCTAAATTGAGGAGGAAATTAAACAACCCTCCATAGAGCATTAATAAATACCAGCCAAAGTTGACTATTAATGCAAAGAATGCAATAAAGTTTTCCTTTACAAGTCAACTTACAAGAGACACTTGAGAGATATACACAACGATATGCCAAGAATATATATCAAGCATTAAAAGAATGATGGGAAGTATATCTGTGAGAAGCCATATTCTCATACTAGAAACCTCAAAGTACACTTAAAAAAAAAGTTCAATTAAAGTTTTGTCTTTATTCATGAACCTACAGGGAATAGATTCCTCTAAAAGAGAAGATCAAGAAATCCAGTGAAGTCTCTTAGAGTTGAAGTTTAAAAGTAAGTAATAATGAAGAAAGCATTCAAGAACTTTCCAGTCTCTGAGATCAATAAAATCATGGTTAAAATAGAGGCAATGAAGATTCCCATATTAAAAATAATTGACTTAGATTCTTGCCTAGAAAGCTACCTCACTCTTGAAGATAAAATAGAGAAGAGAGTCATTACTGATGACTAATATGCTTACAAGATATATCCTTTCAATTACTTCCTTGCTGATGACAAGTTCCAAATGGAATTTGCTAATGAGTATTATGCTCTTTAAAAGGCAAAGTTAAATGAGTGCAGGCATATCATCTAGCTTGATGCTATTTTACTTGGTAAAGATCATGTAGCCTTCAGGCTTCCTTTACTTGAAATGACTTACAGAGAATTCTTATCTGACAATAGATGTCAGAGATAAATTAGCTAGATAGTATAGCAGATAGTTGAGGGGATTGAAGAGCTTCACAAGCTAGGTTATGTTCATAGAGACTTAAAGCCAGAGAACATCATGATGAACTTTCAGCCTCTTAGAGTTTATATTATTGACTTCAACAGAGCTCAAAGAGTGCATGCTTCTGCATAAGGAAATGTATACGGCACTCCTGGATATTTCCCAGAGTGAGAGGATTGGAGAGATAGAGACACTTTATGGGATATCTGGGCTCTAGCAATAATAATAATAGAGAGCGACATGCCAAGAAACTAACTTTAGTTGCAGGGGCGAGAGAGATTCTAAGCAGAGAATCAAACAATATCTCGATAAAAATGAAATAAATGGAGGTATCAGAGAACTTGCATACTCAACTATTTATGAATTATAATATGAAAACTTTAAAATTAATCAAAGACTTAATATATTAATAAGAATACTTAAAGATCAAACGCAGGTGGAGACAGAGAACTCAAATAAAATGTAAGTTACAAAAAACATATCTTTAATTTTTTTTTTAGTGGTCCTACCTGGTAAGACCACAGGTGCAGCTGGACTGGTGCTTCGCAGAGTGACAGAGAGAGCAGATATAGAAGTTGAATATGACAATGAAGATGAAGAAGAGGATGATGAAGAGGAATAATAGAAATAATCAGAGAGATTTCCATTTTTATTTACATAATAAGTTTTCGTATTAATGTGATTAAAATTATTAATTAATTAAAGTTTTAGTATTATAAATCATAATTATCAAGCCAAGCTAAGAGAATTAACAAACAATAGAAACAATCAAACATCAACTTAGAAAGATAAAATTCAGAGAACTGCCACATGACTCTTAGCTTATGTTTGTGTGAAATATTTTAAAAACTCGCTTGTTATACTCACTTAAAATACTAATATTTAAACTTTAAACCCCTACATAAACCCTATTAAAACCCTAATAAAGTATGCACTAATAGTCTACTTTTATCAATCAAAAACTCAATCAAACTACTGAAAGGGTTTTGGGGTTTTGAGTGTGGAAGTGAAATATTATTGGAGTTCATTCCCTTTTAATTCTTCCTCTCCATCGTTGCCATTTGAAGCAGAAGAGACCATGTCATCATTGTATTGATTAGTTGGTCTCGAGAAATAGTGAGTGATTTTTGTTCTAAACATTTGTAATTTTATCATTTTAACTATAAAGCTCTTTGTATGAACGGAAAAGGAATTCACTAAGGAGAACTGTTTTTCGGGTAAAAGGATTATTCTATTTAATTAGGGAGCCCTATTTAAATTATATAAATTACTAATAAATAATACAAATATAATATTATTTTTATACAATAGCTTTTTAATTACAATTTGTTGAATGGACCACAACATAAACCTTGACTAAGTTAGCGTGCACTTAATTCGACAAAAGGTTGGTAGCAAGAAGGAGCTTTATAATTTTTTAACTTAAGACTGCAACGCATACTTGCTCAAAATCACCTGTACCAACATTTATTTTTTTAAAAGTATAATTAACAGTGAGAAGAATGTAAGTATTTTCTAAATAACTTTGTATAGTACCTTTAGAGAAATCAGATTATTGTAGCAGCAGTTCCCTAAAATGAGGGATTAACCGCAGATGATTTTATCAAATTTGTGGAGACCTTATAAGAGATGCTAAAGTTCTTGCCCGACCAGTGGGATTGGATCCACCTCGATAAAAGGTGGATATGTGACGCGCTAATGTCCTTAGATAGAGAAGGTATCAGGCAAATGATTAATCATGCTAAGGAGCAAAGGCATGAAAGAATGAATAAAATTTAAAACTTCATGGTGACTATGAGGCCAGAATTCGCCTAAGATTTGCAAAATTCCTTGCAATTCAGTTGTATGTGTTTTTATTTAAACAAGTTTATAGAGTAAAGAGGCAGGTCTTCTTATCTATTGAAGCCAACATCTCAGAGAAAGAAAACATAAAAAGAAATTGAAAAAGTTAAGGGTGAAGAAGTCTAATTAAATTAAAGCAAAGCAAGCAAAAGTATCTATAATAAAATAAGAGAGTGAGACAAAAGTTGATGCAACTTCATGATTAAGTTGATGAGCTAGCTGACTATAAAAATCTTTTCTACCAATTGCGCTTAAGCTGGGATTATTAATGAAGAGGGTAATCCGATGGTCCAGCCATGATAGTTTGGAAATGAAGAAATTTGAATGAGTTATAAGTTAAATTTATAAGACAAAAATGTATAAGTTTAATTTTTTAATTAACTTTAAACATTCCTAAATTACTTAAGGGGGATTACTATTGATCAAATCAATAACAATGTCTGGGCGATTCTTTATACCTTCCTCAAGTTAAATAAATTTTATCTAATTTACTATTTTGAGCATTGAGTTCAGATAGCAAATCCATTTTTAGTTTCACTCTTTTAGTTCTACAAAAAACTAAGCGATAAGTAAAGAGAAATCACATTAGTCCAAGTAATCCCATTATTTGATGAAGATGTCACTTATGTGTGATATTAATTTGTCCAAGTCTTAGTAATTTCTAGCCTAATTAGAGCACATATCTAAACGAAATCCCCTACTACGTTTATTGGAATTTCACGAATCAGCCTTATCCCGTAATCTTATTTTAAGATTTATATAAACGGTCTATTTAAGCATTTCAAAGTGTTTGGGAGCAGCCTTATTACTTGTGGATCAATTTTATATAAGGTAAAATGTGCACCCAATCAAAGGTATGATACTGATATTTCTCATTTCTAAGAGTACAAGATCCTCTTACATTTCGGAAAATGCCTCTAACTCATTGATAAATACGTAATTTGCGGGTCCCAGAGTATATTCAGAACTAGGCCGCTACGCTCGAAGATTCATAGAATTTTTTAAGAGTTCAGGTAAGCTCTGATTATATTTTTGCTCCATAATATGCTTATGGCGTTAATTAAGTTGAAGATGAGGGTCATTCCATCTAGCTACCATTTTGGCGTGGGTTGTGGTGGCCGATTTGACTGTAATTTACCACAATCATTTTAGAACAGTAAAAGCTTTTAATAGATTTTGTAATCATAGACTTGGAGTAACCTTTAGCTTTTATATTTAGAGCGTAATTGCTGATAAACTTTGGGAGATCTCTTGAGTTCCTGAGCTTCTAAGACTCTTCTAACTCAAACAAGCTCTCAATATCATTATTGGTGTGTGGAAGCAAGAGTTTCACCTTGTCGATAAGCACTGGGTATTCTGCTCCATCATTCTATGATTTACGACCTCGTTTCTTGTTCCATAGTAATTAATGTTTATATCCTTAGAAGTCTGTAATATATGCAGGGTGTCTATCTGAACGTGTTCTCCAGAGTTGTGAAGTAGTGATTTAATATCATCTAGCTGCTAGAATTCTACATCTTTATTAGAATCTTAGGAGAATTGTAGTGGGTTTTCGTTTTACATTTGAAAAAAAAGGAGGAACTTAATTTTGCCGCTCAATATTCTTAATTTAAAAATTATTAATATAAATATTATCTTAATTAAATCTTAATTCATTCTTAATTAATTATAGACCTAAACCCTCTTATAAATACTCTTTAAATAGCAAAGAAACCTTTTAACTCAACCTATAATTAAATTCAAGCGGCAAGAAGTTTTGGTCACCAAAGATACTACTGGAGTAAGACTCCAATGCGACTTGATTTTGATAATTCTAATATTTTAAGAAATTCAAGCCTCATAAAGATGCCCCAAAATCTTTAAGAAATAATTAGGAATTCTTAATTAATTTAAATATTGAATTATGAACTAATTTAGATATAGCAGTCAAAAGGATATAGAAGTTGTTTAAATATACAATAATTTCAAGGACACTGGTATTATTTGAGTAACTCCTGAGGAATGAGCTACAAACTTAAAGGTTTCTTAAAATATAAAATCAGGGAGGGCGTGAACTAAGTGGAAGACGAGCGGGTGTCCCAAGGTTTTTGGATGATAATAGCACTTAAAGTGGATTAAAAGTTAATATTATCAATAATCATGATGCTTTTTAAATAAAATAAAGTGAATTAGAAAATGAATTTAGAATAATAACAATAGTAATAGTAGTAATAGCAATAGTAAATCTAACAAAAAAGCGTTTCATCTTCCTCTTCCTCCTCATCTTCATCGTCATCATCGAAAATCTTAAATTGTCTGCCCTTCTCACTGTGACTTCTTGAACACCCTCTTCGATGACGTCCTCAGTCTGGCCAGGTGCAACCCCTGTAAAAATAAAATGTTAGATATGTTTTTTGTAACTTACATTAATGTTGAATGACACAGAGCACTCTGATCAGACATTTTTTCAATTATTAATCTCTTTATTTAATTATTTAAAACAATTCACTTTATTCAAAAAATATCATGAATAAAAGATTAATAATAAGTTAGGAAATCTTACACATTAATAAAGAAAGCAAGTTCAAACTAGCAAATGCTAAGTGGCTCATCAACATGCGGTATCATTTAAAATTGGAACAAATTGCTCCGTTGACTAAGACTTTCTCTTTATTTATGCTCACTATGCTTATATTTACGAATTTTTATTTATTTCTACAATCAAAGAATTCGGTCTTATCAACTTTTAGTATAAACCAAATGCTGGATATATGAAAAAAGTAATCATAAAAAGAAGAAAGTCATTAAAATAAAAAGTAAAAGCGGAGTGAGTCGCAAATAAAATAATATTTCGTTACTGCCTACGCAATTAAATAAATTAAAAATTTTGACAGCAAATATGCATTTCTCATATCCAGGGATTTAAGCTGCGCAATATATACCATTGATTCTAGATGTTAAATCAACTGTAGCCCTTTTTCATGATAGAGTAAATACTCTCCATCAAATCATTAAATTTTTTAATTTATAAATTTTATTATAAACTAATTATATTATTACTAGGATTGTTTATTTGTCTGAATATTCATTAATTCAATTTTAATTTACCTAAATATAGGTTGATTGAGATTAAGGAATATATTAATCCAGAATCATCCTATTTATCTTTTATCTCATGTTTATACATTTCGATTAACTATAGCTTTATCATTGTTTAATTTATTAAATTATGCTAATTGCCTTATTTTTAATTTCTAATTCTTGCTGTTTTATAACCAGTTATTATTTATCATTAAATTACAATAATCCGCAATGAAATTTGTTCTAACTCGGCATTCAAAGCTCTAAAGTATATTTATCAAAGTTGTAATAGTGATTGGATTATTTGTTAAGGTATTATAGTCTATGATTTTTTATATAATATTAGAGTTCTATTGTTAACAAATTGAATTATCACCTATAAATAGTGTTAAAAGATCTAATAAAATTCATTTTATTTATTAACTAAATAAAATACATAGTTTTCACAATTTTTCTTAATAGTATTTCGCCCTTAAACATTAATCTAATTCAGTTAAATTCTCATCAAACTCACTGAATCTATTCATTCTTATTATTTATATACTTCTCTAATTGCTCATATTTTTTATAAATATTATTTAATCATAAAAATTTATATTAATGTACAAATCTTTAAAATAATTTATTAAATATCTATTCTCAATAAATGTAATTAAATACACAGTCCATATAACTTTAATTTATTGTTTTATAATTGTACTTAAATATTTTTATTAAAAGAGTTTGTAAAGTAAAGTTTTAATTGTATTATATCATAAATTACACTTGAATTTAAGGATTTTGTATATCATTCTCTGGAGATAATGCTGATATTATTGCAAGAATTACAAGTTGTGATTTAAATTATATTCCTATTGTTGCTAAAATGTTTTCAAGATTTTAGGAAATTGCAGCTAACAAATTACTTCTATAGTTTAAATTAAATATCTGAGATAACACAATTAAGATAAATAATAAATTATTAAAAATAAAGTATTATTTAAATATATTCAAAAATTAAGTAATTGTTTATATTTAAATAGGTTCCCTCATTTTTAACATGTAAAGAAAAAGCAATGTTTTATTTTTATAGTTTTATTATCATAGAAAAAATTAAACTACTAAGGTTTTAATTGCTTTTACTGAATAATTTTAAACCTAGCTAAAATATAATTGTCAACTACTAATTGTAGCATTAGTGCAGTAGATTACAAAAATTGTAAATATGATAATTAACGATTTAAGTTAGTAAAATGAATGCATTCATTGCTTTTGATCAGAACTCAAACAAAGAACAATTTTTTATGGAAAAAAGTATAAATATAATTATATTTAGTATTGATATATTCATTTTACAGGAATATGATCTTAAGGTTTCTATTGAAATTAAGTAAATATTTGGGTCTAAATTTTTATGAGGATATTTCTTATAATAAGTACAAGGCTTACAGTTATCTAAGTCTTTGGAAGCCTTACATCATCTTTAATTTTAAAAGTCTTATTTATTAATTCTTTTTTAATGTATAAATAATAAATTTAATGTTGCTATAAATTAGTATAAAGATTATCAGAATAAGGAAAGAATAAATAATATAAGAATCATTGAATTCTTAGCTTAATAATTATAAATTAATTTCAATCATTTAAAGATCAGAACTGGGCTTATCTTAGAAAAAGTGCAATTGAGGCACTTTATATTAGCTTTAGATATATTATACTTTTATGGGATGTTTTTGGGGTTTTATGCAGTAAATGGAATCACAAAAAGGACAATTAGATCTATTAGAATTAATAAATCAGTCAAAAAAGTAAAAAATCGTCAATTTATAAATTCTTAAAATACATTGATATTATAAATAAATCATTCTCCAAACATAATTATAATTATTTTTAATAAATTCAATTGATTTATATTTAATTGTATTTAAAATTGGAGCAAGTGATAAATATTATATTTTTACTACTTGCGCTGCATTGCCATTAAATTTACAATTTATAATTTTTATTTTAATTGTTTTATTTATAAATTGTTCATATTTATCAAATTATTTTTCTACTAATCTGAAAGTAAATTTACTTACTGTTTTATAATTGTGAAAATTAATTTATTTTATACATTGAAATTCGCTAATTTTATAGATTTTTTACTTTAATTAGTAAATTATTTGCAATTATTCATATTATTTTTTATGAGTAAATTGAACTTAATATAAGTAAAAAACTAATTTGATTTCTATTTTTCACTATAAATAAACATACTTAAAGATATAAATTACAAATACAAATAAAAATAATGGGTTCAAGAAGCAAAAATAAATAAAAAAATTTAAAAAATAGGATGAAAAAAAATATGAAATAAATACGAGAATATTTCCAATAACTATTGAAAATGAAAGAAATATATTGGAAAAAAGATGCTATTTTGTAATTTTCTTGACAGAATTGAAGATAATTGAGGCAATAAATATTCTTCGAAAATCATCATCTCATTTGTTCATTGCTTGCTCTTCTCTGAAACGTAGATATCATCGAGGAACTTTTTGTTATCCTTGTCTCCGATTTTGCAGACTTGGGAGATTTGGGCGCAGCCGAGGGAGTTGTGTTAGTTGTCAATGCCTTCGAAGATGAGCTCGTCCTTAAGGTCTGGGTTCATTCTGACTGTACAGCCTGGGAGAAACTCGTCTTTCTTGGCTTGCTTTCCACCGAGGAAGTTCTTTACCTCAGCGAACCTGCCATCCTTGGGAATCACGACGTTGATGGGGAATTGAGTATGTACTAATCTCATCTTATATCTTAAAACCTACACTCATCATTATCAGGAAAAGCTTAATATTGCCAGTAAAGCTCAATTCGCTAACCGGAAATCTCTAAGCCAACTCCGTTTCAACTAAGTGGAATTCTTGATATGCAGAAGTGGAATTTATTGCAGTGGTGTTCACTGGTGCAGTCGTTGTGTGATTGGCATCTTTCAGCTTGAGCAGGTGGGTGAACTGGGTCTCCGTTGATGCAGAAACTGAATTCGTTGCAGTGGTTGTTCTCATCACAGACTCCAGTTGAGTTCTTTTTACCGCAGGTCTTCATAGCGGTGACTGGTTGCTTGTAGGCATCTGGTTGGGGATCAGCGTGGATGCAGTACTTGAACTTATCGCACTTTAAGCCAGTTGGGCAAGCAGTTTAATTGCACTTAAGAATTTAACCAGCACCAACGGTTTGTTCGTGTGTGCCCTCCAAAGAGATACTTGATGCTGAAATCAGCAGTGGCAAAGCCGATTACTGCAAGTGAGATAATAATTTTCTCCATTTATAAAGGATTCTAATCAATAATTAATTATAATACTGTGAGAGCTGCTATTTAGAGATTCAAACAATATATTAAATAATTTAATTAATTTCTTTTCATCCTAATTTTTTAATTTCTTTTAAGTATTATTAATTTAATTCATATATATTTATAATTAATCAGACTAATTTCTAATATTGTAGGAATACATTTGATTTGGGAAATTATAAACAAATTAAATTAAAATATTAATATTTCGTGGCAGTTAACTTTGTCCGAGCCTCGACAATTTGGAAGTTGTTTGAAAGAGAATTAAAACTTAGTTGGACTTTACTTTTGGCAGTACCCTTCTATCGTATCCCTGGAGCGAGGTAAATTCATTTTAATTATGGCATAAAAATCAACTAAACAAATTACCCAATATTAAAATGAATTTACCTCGCTCCAGGGATACGATAGAAGGGTACTGCCAAAAGTAAAGTCCAACTAAGTTTTAATTCTCTTTCAAACAACTTCCAAATTGTCGAGGCTCGGACAAAGTTAACTGCCACGAAATATAAATATTTTAATTTAATTTGTTTATAATTTCCCAAATCAAATGTATTCCTACAATACTTATTTTTAAAAAGGTTTAAAGTATGTATATTATAGATTTTTTATTTTTAAGCATTTGTATATTCACGATTTTTTTACTATTTCGACTGAATCTAAATTATTTTATATTATAGGAAACCACCTTCTCTTAAAATTTAATAACCTTAAAAAAAGTATTTACAATACTATACTTTTAAGCTTGAGTCCTTGAGAATAATTAATTTATAAAATATAGTAAATTATGAATGATTTAAAAAGCAAAAATATTCATAATTTTAATTTTTGAAAGTAACTTTCATGCTATCTTAAAAATTGGGGGGGAAATTTCCTGGCCTAAACATAAATATATATATATATATAATATTTATAAATTTTACAAAATCTTTAACATTAATATGATTTAATTATTTATTATCTAGCTTCCAATATAAATTTAACTTTGATAAAAATTTCAAATTTCAATGAAAAGCACACTAATTATTTATAAAAATAAATGATTTTAGCATTGTTTTTAATTTATAATAAGACAATGAATAAATAAAAACCTTGAAAATTACATATTAGAAAAGTTATTTAATATATTGGATGGTAATTGATTTTGGTATCTACAAGTTTCTAAAGTAATTATTTTCAAATAATACAAATTTGAATATTGGGACAAGAAACTTCCGTGGGGACGGGAAACTGCACGGGTGCAGGAAACTTTTTCCCCGAAAAATCTAACTAAAGATTTACTCTTCGTAAATATCTAAACTTATTGATACATTCTTTGGAAATATGACTATTTCTTACAATTATTGATTTTAAATATTATGACTTTACAAGTTCATGAGTTCTGAGTAAATTCTGCTACTTGTAGATCATCAATAATACAATGTTATTTTTATTCAGAAAATATTTGGTAAACTCTAAAATAATCAATTAAATATAATATATACTGAAATATCTATATTTTACATAAATTATACAAATAATTCGTTAGAGAGCAGTTTTTTGTAGTAAGGTTATTGAAGATTATGAAAGCATCCAAGAATTGTGAATAATTAATGATGATCCTAAAACAAAAGTTAGACAAACATCTCATTGATTAAGTTATAGATAAAATCTTGGGTATTATTTAATATATAAGATAGGAATCTTGGCATTTTAAATTATTTTATTTATCAATTCAAATTTGATTTTAAGTATGATAGGTAAGCGAGTTCATAAATTATACTGTCGTTTCTGAATTATCTGCACTTATCACAATGCCTCTTGATTTTATTTTATAGTTAAAATCTTCATTGTTATTTTGAATATTTTCGTTCGTTGAAGGCCATTCCCCAAAAACAATAGGGAATTAATAGTCTTAGATTCCATATTATTCACTCAATTAATTATCAATAATTAATTAAATTTCAATAATTAATTAAATAAATAGAATTAATAGAGATCCTCTACCAATGTGTTTATTGCCAAAATGATTATCTCATAATGGGCTGGTGTGGTTTGGGTATGTGGATGAGAACTCAAACTTTTAGCAACCTTTGCATCTATATGTATTATGAAGGGTTACTGCAAATGCTTGGCAAATCAAATTAGTCAATAATAATGATTAATTATCGACAATTGTTATTTGCAAACGAAAATATCACCTCTTTTATATTTCTCTGCATTAAATTTATATTTTTCCTCGATTTACTTTATGCTAACATAATTTACTACTTACAAAAAGAAGGGATAAATAGATATTAAAAAACTGTTTTTATCAGAATGAAAGCGAATATTGTGATTTAAGAGAGATGATAAATTAACAATGAAAGAATAAATTAAAAAAACATTAAAAACTTTCTTGTAGCAATTTAATCTCTGATAAATATTCGCACTCTGTCCCTGTTATTTAAATCATCAGAGTCCTCTTAGTTAGTGGTTAAAGTCTCACTCACTAATCGGTTCGACAACACTATATAAGTATTCTTTAATAAGGAGGAGAGTCAATTTCAATTGATCAAATAGAAATGATTTTAGTAAATTGATTAAATTCATTAATTCTGATAAAACTTTTTAAGTTTTGATGCTTAAACATATTTGATTAAACTAATAGTTTTTATTTATAGAGAAATTTATTCGAGATGTTATAATTAACTTATAGATGATTTTTAGAATTAAAACTCAGAATTATTGTCAAACCGATTAGTGAGTGAGACTTTAACCACTAACTAAGAGGACTCTGATGATTTAAATAACAGGGACAGAGTGCGAATATTTATCAGAGATTAAATTGCTACAAGAAAGTTTTTAATGTTTTTTTAATTTATTCTTTCATTGTTAATTTATCATCTCTCTTAAATCACAATAATTGCATTATAATCTATTCTTGATTGTTGATTAAAACTATATTCAAAATTTATAGCTTTATGTTTCATTGTTATTTATAACTTTGGTGGCATTAAATATGAAATAACTAGAAATTTATTATAATAATCCATTTTAAATCATAATAATTAAAGCCTTTTATTGTAACTTTAAACAAATTATAATTTAAAGAAATTTAGTCTATAAATACAAAGATTACATAATGATATGATGCAAAAAAATTCTTGAATTGCGATAAATAAAAAAAGAAATTTATTAATAAAATTGAATTTAAAAAATATTAACAGATGAAGATTGATTTAATTTATTTTATTAGATTTTAATATATTTTATAGTGAAATAAAATTCTTAAAATAATGAAATCTGTAATTAGTATGAATTTTATGTTTAATTTATGACTTTATTTTAATTAATTAATTGTTGTAACAGTTAAATAAAATATTATTTTAATATTTCTATTAAATAAATTTATTATCAAAGTGAAATTTAAAAAATTTAAGACTAAACTTTTATTCTATAAATTTTGTAAAACCCGTAAAATTTTATATTTGAATAATGATATTTATCTTTTAAAAAAATTTAGTTATAAGCCATGTTACTTACATGTGCTTTTTTTAAAATTTCCTAATTATTGAAGTGCTTCAAATAAATATTTATTTTGATTAATTATTATTCTAGATTATATTTTTTTTGTAGCTCTTAGTTTCATTACTTATTCAATAATTATTGGCTTTTAATAATCTTATTTTAATCATCTTTGATTATCATTAGTAAATTATACTGCCTAGCTCCAGATAGGGTCTTTCATATAAAATGCTTTGACTCTCCAATTAATCTATTTCTTTTTAAGATAACCATTCTAAAACCACTTCTCAGGTTCGACTTAAGTTGAAATCTCCTGTCTTCCTTCCTGATAATTATTTCTTCGTTGTTGTCTATAATTAGTAAATGAGCATTTTCTGGCTGATGCTAACTTTTATTTTTAAATTTATGATATATTTAATTTTTATGATGTAATTAATCTTGGCTTTATGTCTAAGGCATCAATCACTTTTCTTTTATTTTCTTCTTAAGACAGTTAAAAACTTGTTTGGGACTCTATACTTTTAAAAATATTTTATATTGATTTAAACTAATCATAACTTTTTATTTTGGAGGCTCCTTGTAGATAGGTCCAATAATTTTTATGTGGTAGTGACTATTCTCTCGACTATTTAATGATATTATCTAATTAAAAATTTGAAATATATAGCACTATAAAATCCTATAATTTATTTATATTTATATTAACTAAATATTTTGCTATACTTAATTATTTATTTATATCATATAATTATACTTTAAGAATTTATATAATAATTATACAAGTATTAATAACTTTCATTTTATTATTAAATTCCTGTAAGCATTCTAATATTTACGCTCATTTCAATTTTTCTGATAGAGCGACCTCCATCAGTGTCAAAATCATCTTAATTTTGTAGTGCTAATCTTGTCCATACCGATTTCTTTAATCAAACTATTAAAAATTTCTTAGCTCTGATTCACTCTAAAGTTTACTCCTATTTATATCATAATTTTCTCAGATATCATTCAGACATTCTTCTTGAGTCTCATTTTTTCTAGCTCTTCTACTGTCAATAAAGATTACTGTATATAAATTCAAAAGTAGCTGCTGTCTCATGCAATAATTTTATTTATTTATTTATTATTAATTTTAACTTCAACAAATTATTACTAAGCTGATTGAAACTAATCTTATATAAAAATTGTAAAAATTAATTTATCTTGAGAAGAATTGTAGGGAATTAGAGTCTAAAACATCTATCTACAAAGACTAATCTATGTAAAAGAATTTGAAGAATAGGGAGATGAATTAAAATGATGCAAAATATACATTTATATAAAAACTCTAGTTTGTAAATGTTTCATCACTTGACTTAGTATAATTGAGTGAAATTCTCTGCACTGTGATCCTTCGAAGTGATAGCTAATATTAACATCGATTTCTCTGAAGTTAGCAATGCTCTTTCTTGCAGCAATTAAACGTCTGAGGACTTCTCTTTTACAAACGGTGAGCTCACGATTCATGTAGAACACAACTTGCTTCCAGTGATTTAAGGCACAGTATGGGGAGGTGGTAAGAACAATAGGGTTTTATGGGTCTCTAAAGTCATTGTTGAACCATGAGATTAGGCGTGGCATTTATCATTGCAGCTGAATGTAGTTCCATGTTCTGAGGTGAACTCATTTTCACACTTGTGCATGGTGAAGAGATTTGAATCAAGAACCCTGCACTCGTTTAAGATAATCATTTCACCCTTGCAAATGTCATTTCATGGATAGTTTATGAAGTTTTCTGCCACGCCTTACATATCAACACCATACACATTATCTTAGATAAAGCAGGTTGCAAAATTAGGTATCAGAGATTTTTAGAAAAACATTATTGCAAACATAGTAAGGGGCGAAAGCTAGACTAGGGAGCAGCCAGATGCACCACGTGATTCTCCATGTTTTGATCAGCGGAAATGGAATCTCAGTCTCAGACATCAACCCCAGGGGCCGAGATAATTGAACATCTTTATTTTTCAGACCATCCTATGGCATTAAGCGAGCGCTTTAGACACATTTCCTTAGTAATGGTATAGATGATGTTGATCAAATTAATCTTAAACTTGCGAATCTCTCTAGCCTGTTTAACTTTTCCTCTTTTCCCAGAGCGCTTTCCTCAATCTTGCTTTGTAGGACGCTATTGCGGATTCTTCAACTATACTAATGGGTTCAATAAAGATAGAGTGCTCTTACTAATGGGGGAGTAGAGGAATCTTAGAGTAGTAT
Organism: Oxytricha trifallax; assembly: GCA_000711775.1. Classification (NCBI taxonomy): domain Eukaryota; phylum Ciliophora; class Spirotrichea; order Sporadotrichida; family Oxytrichidae; genus Oxytricha; species Oxytricha trifallax. Next base: position 8,740 of record ARYC01005547.1, on the reverse strand, counting down.
ACTGTGCGCGCTGCACTCGTTGGCGTCTCAACCATTGGGTTCCCATCCACTCTGGCACTTCGGAGCACTTATACAACTTCTTCGCACCAAAGGGAGCAGGCTCAGATGCCAAGAGAGTAGAAGTTGATCAATGTGTAGGAAGCAGTGAATATAAGACTTTCTATAATTACGTCTCATTCAGTCCCTGCGTTTATACCAACTGTCTCAGCGCAAATGGTGTTGCTCTCTCATGCTTTTCCAATACCGAATGCACCATGGTTACTTTAAATACGCTAACACCAATCTTTCAGCTGCCCAAAAAGTCACAAGCATTGTCGGTCTTGCAAGAGATGGTCATCTTATCATAGGGCTCTACAAGCCACTGATGCTCTATGGCAGCCATGCAATGTTGAAGCTTGCAATGGTGTGATAATCGAAGGTACATACATCTATGTCTCCATCCTCCTCTTCCCTGCTTCTATGCCTGGCGGGCTTCCCGCTGGTAGTATTGGCCCAGCGTTGGCACTACTGGTAGACGTTAGTACTGGTCGTGTATTTCTTATCATCCTGGATTAGATTAGTGTCTAAGGGAGGTCGCCATTTAGAGCTGTGAGGCTAAGTGTTCTGATTCAGTATCGTTCATTGATATAGTAGGGTTGATTTGTTTCTGTTAATTTGAGAGTATCTATTTTAAATATTAATTGTTAGTCTTTAATTGTAAACTCATTCAAATTATAATAAACATCTATCATTAATTGTTATTTATTGATTTTTATAGATTCAATGTTACCTTTTGTCACATTTTTCAATTAATTCAATGGGATTTTATATAAAACTCATAAAATCTTAAAATTACCTCATTATTCAATTATTAGTCAGAAAATTAAATTATATATTTATTGACTTTACATGGAAAGTAGCAGCGAAATAATCTAATTTAGTGGGTTTATTATTAGTTTTAAATTCCACAGTAATGATTGGCCTTTATTCACAAAAATACAAGCGATAATATAAAATTCTTCGTTCATTTATTCATAATAGATTCATGATTCTGGTTGGCTTTTCGAGCAATATACTTTTAATGAAAGAGATCCATCTTTTATTTCGAAATTTGATCTCTTTTAATCAAATATTTTGCTCATGCATAAACAAAAATTATCAATTTTAAATTGAGGTCTCAAAAGTATTTATTCATTTCGATGAAATTATTTGCATTAATTGTATTTCCTATTCCTCTCAGTCCTTTTATCAGTTGGAATAAATTTTATAATAATAATAATAATAATAATAATAATAATAATTAATCCACATTGGGGGCTCAAGGGCCCCCCGGATATGATAGTGAATAATTCACTATATAAGGGTTAAACCCTTTTAGAACTAGTCTGTTCTTTAAGTGTAAACTTAGTCTTCATCTTCTTCTTCTTCTTTTGTTTCCTTTTTCTTCTTACTTTATTTCCTCTTCTGCCTACTTTCTTTCCTCTATTCTTTCCTTTGATGATTGTCACTGAGTCTCCTCTAACTATAAATTTAAATTGATGATCAAAGTTTTAGATTTTTATCGAGAAGTTAATTTTCTTTTGGGCAACCAAGTTTTTTAGTCTTGAGGTCAAGAGATATATAAGATCACTTCTTAATGAAGTGAGAGTGCTTTTATAGGCACTTAATATTTAGTTCCATCCTGTATTTTTGTGGCTATGTTAGAGAATTTACTAGCGCACAGCTATCTTTGTTTGCTCCTACGTTCTTTAATAAGACAATGGCTATCTGTCTGAACATTCCCACTGTAAAATCTGTGCCTCCAATTACTGTTTTGATTTGGGTGTCTGCTTGAGTTGCTAGTGAGCCAAGCGATGCGATTGTGAGAGCTCCGATTGAATTTATAGCACTAGAGAAATTCTAGAGTTCCAGATAATCTTTTGAGTTAATGGCAGTAGCCCATACTGATACATTGGATTCTATTGTATCGAATCTAGTTTAGAGATCTGCCTATGAAATCTAGTTGTTCATGGAGTATTAATTAATAAGTTGATTTTATTATATTAATTAGTTTTGATTTTAAGTTGGATCCAACTATTGATTTATTAATTAAATATTTAATATGTTTTATTGGACCCTGTCTAGATTTTAATGAATAGTCTTTTTGCTTTTTGGAGTATTGCCTTTGTAGTATTTCTCATAAACCCCAAAACCCCATCATCATCTCATTTACAATGTAAAAGAAGTTATAAAGTAAGTAAATACAATAACAATCAATACTTCCTACCATTCATGAATTCTCAATCGTCAATCTGATCTTCAACTGGAATAAGCTGCTTAATGTTGATATCATGTAAGTACTTTTTATTCCCAATTATAATAAATTTTATTTTGGGGTCATGTTTGTTGTACTTCATTATTGTGTCTTGAATGTTAATGCTAGGATTTTAAATATTCAAGCTATTGGTTTGGTTTGATTGTTATTAAGGCATTATCTTTGATTGTGATTGTTACTATAATTACATATTAATTTATTCACTTTTATACTTAAGCGAATTTCTTTCCATGTTTGTCACTCTTGTACTTATTGTTGCAATATTCTCATGAATTATATTCATATTTTTAGTAATATTGCCTTTGCATTCTTCAATGGTCTCATTGAAAGTGTCTACAACACATCTCAGTTTCTTTTCAACATCTCTTACTAGACTTTCTAGTCCACTAATTTATTCATTACTTTAATTTGATACAGACTTCAACTTCTCTTCTGTTTTTTTTAAATCTGAGGTTGAATCCTAAAATACTTTTTGCATCTCCATGATCTTGTCATTGATCCTTTTCACGTTTCTTGCCAACGATTCTTGTGTTGCAACACCGAGAGTTGGGGCTACCTTTTTAATATCTTCAACCAATATTTAGAATGTCTGTTGAATCTCCTCTCGCCCATCAGCGACCTATTTTGAAATTTACTCGAAGTCTACTGCATTGAGTTAGGATTCCAACTTGGTCAATTTGCTGAAAGCCTCCTGAATTTGTTCTGTCAATTTTAATAGTTGTGGATTTTGAAGAAAATCCGGCACTTATTATAGTAGACGCTCATTTATTTCTTCTCGAGCTTTCGATGTAAGCTGTCCAAATTTTTTCTCGATCAAGTCTTCAATTTGATTAAGTTCAGGAAAGGTTGTGTCACTCTGTATGTTTGATAATTCTGATTCTGTATGCTTTAAATCGGACTACAGGGACTACAATTCCAATCCAATAGCATTACTTTAGTTTCCATTCTTTGAATGTGTTAACGAACTTTAGCTTCTATTTGAAGTATCATCATTATTTTGACCCCCCTTAAGTGGGGTTGCCTTTGCAATTTTTTTGGTATTATTGATCTTCTTTTTATTTGCTGGTGTAGATGCCTTGCTATCAGCCTTTCGTGAATTGAGGGTAGCAACTAGCCAGTTTTTATGTATATTTATTGTCTCTGGCCCAAACTTTTTCTTTAGCTATATTTTAATGTCCTTGTAAGTTTGCCTTCCCAGCATGCCTTGCTTCTTCAAATGCTCCAGTATCTTCTGCTTTGACTCTTATTATTTCAGTTCCTGCAGTTACTCATCATTGAAAAAGTCAGCAGTGTAACCTGAGTTCTCATCACATTAAACCTCAAACAGAGGAGATCCAAGTTTTTATTTTTATTTAGCCTTCGAAGTTTTACCCATTTTTTGAATTGTAATACCTAGATACATGGCTTGCTTAAATAGTATTTGAAGCTGCTATATTTAGTTTCATCTAGAGCAAAAAGTTATTCTCTAATCATTAATTTTAGCAACCTAAATTTAAGAGACTTTTATTGTTACTAATCTAAGACTGCTATATTAAGTTTATCATTTATTTTGTTAGTTTATTTCTATAGTTCAAAAAGTACAAAATTCTTACAAACTCTAACACTCTATTCAAAACTCTAACAATTTTTTTTATATGACAAAAACAAAAATACAGCATGTAATAAAAATTAAATTAAATAGCTTAACTATAAACCCTATTAAGCTGTAGCAGAACTGGTTGTATTAATAGTTAAAGGGATTCTCATTCTACTTTCGATAAGATGCTAAGTATATTTACAAATGAATTTCAAAAACCCCTCATTGAAAATACAAAAATCTCAAATAGCACATTTTATTCCTTTTTTTTAATAAGCTTACAAAACTTGAATTACCCCATGTTTTTTTACTCTTTATTATTTTGAAGTTTTTAAGAAAATCCTTCAGGGGCATTTTTTCACCATCCCATGGTGAAATTTTGCCCTTTTTTTGAAGTTAAAAATTAAATAAGCTATTAGGCTTTATTTTAGGTATAAATAATTTTATCAATTAGTTTATTAAAGATTTTGTGTAAAATTAAAAATTTTAGTTATTAAATAAATTAATTCTAACTGGATTTAAATCACTTTAGTCCCCAAAAGCAATAACATTCAAATCATGAAGTTATTATTCTATTGAATAGGTTGCTAGTTTAAAAGGTTGCCCTCTTGATCAATTACTCCACCATCGTGGAGTTGCATGACGAGCTGTTTATAGTTGATTAGTTCCTCAATTTAACCCCTTAAATCATTCATTTCATCCCTGACCCGTTGGTTTTGTTCCATAAATTTGTGTTTTGATTTTGAGCCAATATTCATACCAGATTTCTATTCTTACTAGTCAACTTGTCTAGATTTTCTTTTTGTACTCTATTTCAATAAGAATGCTGATCTTCCCTTATTAACTAAAGCTGAGTTAGATTTTATATTATACTTACCACTGTAACTTATGGAATTGTTTAGGGCATCTAAGAATTAGGGCTTCATGTGTACAATGTTATTTTGTGAATTATCAAGCCTGACTCTTCTTTATTCCTTAGCTCTCTATATCATCTAGTTAATTCCTTCAGTGTCAAGAGTCAGTAGAATATCAGTGATCCATTTTTTATCTAAATGGAGCCAATCCATTTAATCTGGCAAATACTTCAATATTGAAGGCTTGTCTTCAGCATACGATAAAAATCGTCTGCAGTAAGTCTCTCAATCTGAGGAATAGCAGATAGTATCACATCGCTTCGTTTCAAAAACTATAGCAAAGTCTAACAAATATAGTACCTCTTTCTACCCTGTAAGGATGCTCCTGAAAAAGTATATATTAGAGCAATTGATCTTGGGTAGGTAGGCCCCACATTCCTAAGTAAGAAAGTCGTATAGCTCTTTTTTTGAACCTATTTTTGACCTAACCTCACTCACATGGACTCCTTTTAAATTGTTGTTCATTTTGCGCTATATAGTAAAGCCACTTACAAAAATTATAAATATTAATAGTAGAGTGGTTAAATTTAATAATTTGTGATAGTTTGTTAGACTTTTAATTTAACTTATAATTTTATTTACTTTAACTACACAATTATTATTCTATATAGTAATAACTATAAAATAAACTTAATAGAAATCGAAATAAATTATGGAGAAGCGGAATCCCGAAAATTTTAAATAATCAGACATCAGAGACTTTTTGCATCAAGGTAATTGGCGGAGGCCATCAACTGATGAGGACGATGAACTCTCAGAAAAGAATCTTGCTGATAATGATAATTCATAATAAGAGTTAGTATACTGCAAAACAACTTGTTTGATGGCTCCTGGTAACAATGAGATAAATGACTAAAAACTTATTTCTCTAACAAAGTCTCACATCCTATGCTTAGAAACAAAAGTTTTACTAAGTATCGAAAACAAAATTTTTAGCACCTAAATTATTGATCCTCGTAAACTTTTAAGTACAATAGTTGAGGACAATAAACTATAGAGTACTTTAAGTGAGGATTAGATTAGTGACTCCTTATAAAAAATAGATATTATTAGCTAAAGTAGAATCCTTAATAACAAAAATTAAAAGTCTCAGAAAAAAGAAAAAGTTACAAAGTTGAGTCCCCTTATTAACATTGATTGAGAAATTTAATCATAAGAGAATGAGCATGTAGTAAGAAAATTAAACTATTTTTTTTAACCCCTAAATTAATATATAGTGTTGTAAACGTTCCAATATTGAATGCTAATCGACACAATGTTGGTCATGTGATTGTAGGCTTATCAGAAATCTGTATCATAAACATGGTTGCACAAAAAAACATTTAATGAAGAGATTCAAAATTAATATATCCAAAGTCAACTTAGCAATTAGAAGTTGATAAGTCAAAACAATTAAAAAGTATAAGAACATTCAACACGAGAAAAAATACCAAATTAAACTAATAGATAATGCTATTCGTTCTATGTAACAAAACTCAAATTAAATAATGTCAGCCAAATAAATTCATGACTACTTGATCCTCAAATTAAATCTTAAGGTACCATTAGTAAGGATTAGAAATATTATTAGAAACAATATTGGACTTACTTACAAGAAGGTATATCATATTAACAAAAGATCAAACAGTTTAGAATGTTTGAAACAAAGTTAAATTGCAGCAAACTATTATGTAAACTTCATAAACTAAAACAAGTTAATTATAAATATTGATGAGAGTAGTATATAAAGCTAGAGCTATTTGAGAAAAGCTTGGAGTATGAAGGGAACCAGAAACAATAACGACTAATTAATAAGATATTACGGAATAAACATGATTGCAGCTGGGTTTAGTGATGGTAGGATTCTTTATACCCTGAGCATTGGGAAAAATAATACAACAACGTTTCTTTATTTTTTACTATAAATCATAGAATACTTAGACTAAACCTCCGAAGAATGGAGGATGAATACTGTTTTTTTACTATATAATGCTACCTACCACAAAAGTGTTTTGACATTACAAAAGTTAAGATTATACTAGGTAACTGTATTATATCTGGGCCCTTATTAATTCACTATGGCCCCTATTGAGAAACTTTTTGCAGTTATAAAAAAAGATTAGAATCCCATCACCTAATCTCCGGACAAGGAAGTATTTATGAAAGCTTTATAAAAAAATATCTAAAATAGGGACTTTTCTTGGATGAAAATTGTTATTACAGTTGTTTAAAATATGCCAAAGAGGCAATCTTACTAAAAAAAAAATGAAGCGCGTTCAAATAAAAATCAAAAGGTTAATTCAAACTATGGAATAAAATAAAATAAAAAAATTAAAATTTTTGAGACCTATAGAGTGAGAAGTCTTATTGAAGCTACTATGTTCAATTAAAAATAGTAATTACTATTTATAAAGTTAAAGAAATAAATTTACTTTGATTATGTTTTAATAAATTCCTAACTAAAATGTTTTTTAAAATTTAAAATCTGTTAATTTAACTAATTTTCAATATAATTTAATAATTTTCATTTCTTCATCACCCTTAATCTAATTGCCAACATGAACTGTGTTGTCTTTATTAGGGTCTGACCTGGTGAATATTTCCAATCTATACTGCCCTTGGAAAACTTAATCAATCATATCCCAGAATTCTTATGGCTTCTTTGAATGTTCAGTTCTTTCTGCCCAAATCTCATCAGGAATCTAATTTAACTTTGCCTAATCGAAGTTGCCTTTGACACCAATGAGGCAATACTCAATTGAGTATTCTGGTTTAGAGCTATTTATTAAATTTTGTTTATGAGTTAGTTTAATCCATGCCAGAGTCTTTATTATTTAATAGCCATTCTGTCTTAAATGACTTTCTCCTATATGCTAAGTGTTGTAGAGTGTCCAATAGAATATTATTCCATGCTGTTGAATTAAAGTTAAAGGTATTTATTTGAGTCTATGGTTTAGTAGATAAGAGTAAGGCATTGATTTCTGACCTTTCCATGGTTGTCTTTAACAACTATAGAAAATAGAGCTCCTGTTAATTTCAACATAGTTTTGTGTAAATTTTGCCAAAAGTCATCGTTCCTAAGATCAACGCATAGCTTGATTGGTCTTCCTTGGGCCATGTTTTCTTTATAATAGTCCTACCATTTTTTGCAAATGTACCCACCTTTAACCTCATATATGTACTCAGGAATTTTAATCTCTTTTACATTGGGATCTTTGTCAAACTTTTAAATCTTCATGGATTAGTAACTGCATTGCTCAAGCTGCTTTTATTCGATTAAAAAATAGGTTTGAGGAATTTTTGTCTTGTCAACATGAGAACATTTAAGCATGTGCCTTTCGCAATGATCCTTTTTTGTGGGTGTTTTCTGGCATCCTATACATTCAAGCTTCTGTAAGAGTTCTTCAGCTCGTTAAATCTTATGAAAGTTATTGCATTAGTTCTTGTCACTCCAGTGATTCGCTCTTGTATGGAAGTTTTTGAAAGTTTATGGCAGTAATTGCAGTGGTAGCCCTCAGGTTAAGCTCTTCCTTCATTAGCTAGCTTGTTCAGTTCCTCAAATAATTCCTGGAATTCTTTACTGATTTCTTAAATCATTGAATGGTTTTTGATTAAATTATTATTGTTAAATGTGTAGAACACTTTAAGTACATCAAAATTTCTGAATATTTAAAGCTTGAATATTTGTTTTTGTGAAAAAACTAAACGCAGATAAGTACTCATTGTTTGTAAAGTTTTTGTCACTTGAAAGTTATGAGGGCATTTTTTCACCATTCTATGGTGAAATTTTGCCCTTAAATGAAAAATACAATTTTCCTCAAAATTAATCTCTCAACCCTGAATCACTATCATCATGAAGAAGTTTAATTCGTCGAATGACGTCAAAATAGAGCAGTGACCACGACCACCCCTCAACTCACCAGATACGTGGTCATGTGGTCACTGCCTTCGTGGTCCTCGTGACCATGACCATGACCA
>ARYC01005546.1:0-32465 GCA_000711775.1 Oxytricha trifallax | reverse complement strand
GTGTTCTTGCAACTCTGAAACCTGAGTACTTAAATGAAGTTATTTAAGAAGCTCACAAGAAACGATACAGCCTCTCTCCTGAAGAAAAAGAGAAGCAAGGTATTAAAATAAGTGATACCTGGCTGTAGGAACTTCAAAAGCATCCTTTCATCTCAAGTAAGCTTGCCCTTCTAACTTCATAGAAAAACCTGGAACTGCTATATACTTGATGAAAGAGCGCAGCAAATTAAACAGAGAGAGAAAGTCTCAAGTAAAGCATGAATTGAGTAAGAGACTCTTCAAAGATTTCTAAAAGCCAGACGAGATGAACATAGATGCAGGGGCTGGCACTAAGAGAAGAAATATGAGCCCAAGCAAGCCTTAAGAGGAAGAAAGGAAAGAGAAGCCAAATCCCCTTATGGGCAAATTTAATATGTGAACTTATTCATTCGTTTAAATCTAAAACTTATTTATAAACACAAAATCTCCCTTCTCTTGCGCACATTTTAGCTTCTCATCACTGACTCGTTTAGCAGCACTCTTAATAAAATCGACTGTATCTATCTTTAAATCATGCATCAGATGGTAGAGCAGCAATTTCTTATAATGACCTTTCAATAACCCCCCAATATAATTAAATTCCATTGAACTAAAGGCTGGAAGGAACATTAAATACAGGTGTTATATTTAGCCTTTCATATTCCTTCCTTGAGTCTTTAGTTTTATGAACTGACAAGTTATCAACGAATAGAATAATCTCTTAGTCGGCGTACTTATCTCTGAGTTATTGCAAGAACTTTTCTGTATAATTCAGTCTTTATAGAACGAGGGTGGATTACATAAGTCTCAAGGCCACTATCTTCACTTATTCCACCAAGAATAGCATGAGTTTACACCTTAACCTTTTAGTCATAAACTTTTATATTACTATACCTCTTGTACCAAGACCTTGAATGTAAATACTGCCTCATCAGCTGTGTATGAACTTTATATTATGCTCTTAAGACCTCTGCATTTAATCGAATATATAATTTAAATTAGTCTTATAAAATGGAACATTAAAGTCAATCACTTTCTTAATGCGATTGACTGTCTTGTAAGATATTCCGTTCTTTTTATATATGTATATATATATATATATTAGCTATTAATTAAGCAGAGATATGGAGTTCAGGAAATTGGCGATGAAACATCACAGCTATCTAGGCTAGAGACAAGTGAGCCCAGTATTTAAGAGTCTTATCATTAATAAGATATTCAATATGATGCTGCTAAAATTTTAAGGGTCTCTTAGGCTTAGAATTAAGATGCTATCTCTTTAAATTCAATGCTAATAGACAGTGAGACCTCGCAGTTGCAGGAGATTTATGGAGTAGCCTTGCTATAGACGTATAATTCAGAACAGGCTTGAGTTGATCACTAAATTCATCACATCCATATCGCAACTTAAACAATAAATCTATATACTCACTGTCATAAACTGACCCCAAACCTCGCATATACTCACTTAAAATACTTATATTTAAACATTAAACCCCTACATAAATCCTATTAAAACCCTAATAAAGTATGCGCTAATAGTCTACTTTTATCAATCAAAAACTCAATAAAACTACTGAAAGGGATTTGGGGTTTTGGATTGAATGATTCCATCTTTGTTCCTCTTCCTATTAATGAATTTCAAGTTTTAATTTATAGACTTCTGGATCCTATTATTTAAAAGCTTACTATTAAATATGAGAAGGTTCGCAGAAGCTGTAACAAACTTCAGAGATGGAGCTCCATTTTTATCAATTTAAATCCATTAAATTAGTACTAAATTTGTTTAAATTTAATTAGTACCGGTACTAAATTCGTTTAAGTTTAATTGGTACCAATATAATAGTACCAAAACTTAATTAGTACCTAGTTTTAATCCAGTGAGGTTTTAATGGAAAAGTTCATCTGGTTTAAAAATTAATTGGTACCAGTACCAACCTGAATTTATTCTAAGTTGGCACCAGAATCAAAATTATTAAGAGTAAAATTACAAAAATTATACTTATAAACTGAGTATAAATTTGAAGTCTTAGAGCTTAGATCAAACCATCATTAATGCTGTTGCAACTCCTATATAGTCCAGATATAGCTATAGAGGTTTTAAGAGCTTTATAATAGAAATTTAAATTTGAATTTAAACATGGCGGTCAACTTAAATCGTAGAGCGGCACTTTTAGGAGCAGGTCAATCAATGCTCAACTTTGGGTCCACTAAAAATCCTAAATCATTTATGTTGAGAGGGAGGTAGAGCTAAGATCTCTTGAATTTTAAGCAGAGGTTTTTATCATAGAAGTATTAAACCAGAGGGATAGTGAAGAGATAGGGGTTTAAACTTAAATTGATTATGTTGAGGAGCTAAAAGAACAGCAACCATTCGAAAAGATAAAAACATAATAATGTGAAGACTGCTAGAATTATTTCTCAACTGAACAAAGCTTGAAGAGACACCTTAAAGAGGTACACTCTGGCAAAGCCAAGATCTATTTCAAGCATGAAAAGGTAGATGGTAGGTATTAGTGTACGACATGCATGAAATCATATACTCACTCAGCTATAGTTAAAAGGCATATGCAAAAGCATCACCTCAGTGAGTTCTTGATTGAAGATTAAGAGACTAAAAACTAGTTCCAGCTAAAAGAAATTCTAATACTCTTGAGTCATAAAGAGAGCAGCAAGAGAGACTCAAGAGACAGAAGCGATATGAATCGATGAACCCGTCAGCAGGTAATACCCTTTTGGCATGTTTAAGCGAAGGCTATGAATATGCCTTCATTAAATGCGTTGATCTCAGCCTTTGTATTGAAAACTACTTGAATAAAAACGTGCCTGCAAAAGCAAAGCTCATAGTAGTTGATGAGTATGCATACAAGGTGTATCTATTCAGTTATCTTATTAAGAACCAACAGTAATAGAACGAATTTGCTAATGAATAAATGGTACTTAGAGAGCCCTAAAGAAAAGACTGCAAGAATTTGCTTAAGCTAAATGGTGTTATTTTAAGTTATGGTTTCATCGCATTAAGACTAAAGAAATTTGAGATAACTCTGAGAGACTCCCTATATCACAATTGATACCCTGATGATTTAAACGAAATACTCTAGATATGATTCAGGGTGTTAAGGAGTTGCATGAACTTGGATATGTTCATAGAGATTTGAAGTCTGAAAACGTTATGCTAAATCTCTGCCCTTTCGAAGTAGTGGTTATCGATTTTAATAGAGCTTTTAGATAGAAGATTGTCACCTTACCACAGGTACTTGGTACTCCAGGTTACCTCCCAATAAGAGAGAAGTGGACAAATGGTTCTGTTTAATGGGATGTTTGGGCAGTAGCAGCAATAATATTAGAAAGTGACATGGAATGTATGTCTTACTTTGGTACAAAGCATGAAAAATAATCAATAAGTTTGGCTCAGAAACATTTAAAGTAAGAAGATGTCTGCTAAGAAATTAAAAGTATAGTAGAGATGATAATCTTTAGAGCTATCATCGGTAAACATTAGATGACAGACTTGACACACTAGAGAGAGCAAGGTACAAAAGATATAATAAAGACAACCAGATAAAAATTTTATGATTTAAGTAAACTAAAATTCATTAAATATTCATTAAATTAAGATAAAATCTGGATTTTGTCTACTAACCCCTATAAGACCCCAACTATACCTTACTAATCAAAGCACTTATAAACCTCACTAAGGGGTTTTGGGATTTTGAATCTTCATCCTTGCTTCTCAGGGTTGTGAGTAGACAGGAAAGATGCAGTATTTATTAATGCAGGAAAAACATAATATAAAAATTATAAAGTAAGCCTTCACCCTTTAACAGATGACTTTATGAAATTGGTCTTGTACATTTCTGAACAAATTTACACTTTCCTTCACTTTGCTTATTCTAGGCAATGATTATTTTATAAAATCTGAGAATATATATCTTATATGAAGTCGTTAATTCTCTACAAGATGAGTTATTTTCGAGGTCATTTGGAAATGTTGTGAAGTATGAGTTTTTGAAATTATAGAAATGAAAAAATCAAAAAGTCATTTTAAGTATATCTCTCAAAATTAATTAAATTAAATTGAAAATAAAAATTTACATCTTCAATAAGAGGCCACCAATAGCACGGGAACATGGTTTTAAATGAGTTTTCTAGAATTGCCAAAATTTACATATATTTAAGTAATTATTATTTTGTTTATAAAAGTTCGAAATCAAACATACTGCCGCTGCGAGCATATTTCTTTCCTTTCAGTGTCCTAAGTACACATGAAAGATGCAGAATATATTTATTAAAATTTTTTTTTTATTTTTCACCTCAAAAAAAGTAGTATTTTAAATTTATTTACGGTTTTTTTTAAGTTTTTTTTATTTTTATATTTTATACTGTGAATCAAATAAATTTATATTAATTTTTATTTTATCATCTAATAAAGCATATTACTTTAAATTCATAATTCTTTATACTAATTCTCTTTATGATTATTTTTTTTCTTTTTAATAAATTTTATAATTAAACTCTAAATTTTTATCAATTTTTATATTGTTTTTTTGATTATTTAATAATAATAATAATAATAATAATAATAATAATAATAATAATAATAATAATAATAATAATAATAATAATAATAATATATAATAATACATTAATAATAATGATATTAAATAATAATATAATAATTATAATATATAATAATATAATAATAATAATTAATAAGATCACATTGAGGTCTCTGGGGACCCCCGATCTTAGTTGCTTTTTAATGCAAATAAGGGACAAGCCCTTTTAGTTAAGTGGAGATTCTCTCCTGTATACTGAGTTTTCATCTTCTTCTGTTGTTTCTTCTTATTCCTCCTCTTGGCTTTCCTCTTCTTTTGTTCTTTCTCTTGTTGTTTCTTCTTTTTCCTCCTCTCTTAGGACTAGAGTGTAGGATTTGAACCGTCTCTCCTTGGTCTCTGAATTAGAATTAGGTGTCAAAGTGTTTGACATGATTGAGAAATTGATTTCTTTGGAGGCAATGTAGTTCTTACATCTTGTGGTGATAAGTTGGACGAAGTCACTTTTCATGAAATATGTCTGTTTTTTAAGGCACTTGATGTAGATTTCTACTTTGTTATAGTGTTTGTGGTAGTCTGCTGATACTGAGATGCAGCTGGCTTCGTTGGCTGTCATGTTCTTCATCAGTATCATTATAAGGAATCTGAAGAAGTGGATTGTGGGAAGCTGTGTGTCTTCCATCAAGCCTGAAACTTCTTTAATGTCAGCTCCTAGTTGTTTGTCATTAATGTTCATCCACTTTAGTTGAGTATCTCTGGATAAACTTTTGATCATGGCATTTATTACATTGGAAAACTCTTTACTTTAGTTGAAGAGCTTTGAGTTGATGGTGTTGAGCCAGATTGAAATGCTGGATTCTCTTGTGTCGAATCTCTCTATCAGTTGTGCTTTAGTGATAGTCTGCATATCTTTAAAGTTATTAACGTATTAATTATATTCTTAATATTAATTGTTACTATTTAATAGTAAATTTTAAGGCTCGACCTTTACTTATTAATTTGCTATTTAGTACCCCTCTTATCGATGACGTATATGACGTTTGCATCTTCACATATTTTTCGGTAATGATTCCTAAGTCCTTCTGAAAATTCGGACTAGCTATCTATATAGTAGGTATGTTAGCTAGAGTTTTCCTCTACGGAGGAGTCTTTGTCGTTCGCGTCGTAGACTTGTTTTTCTTCGACTGAGCTCCAGTCTTCTTCGTTTTTGGAGTAGAGTACTTTTTTTGTTATAAGGTTGCTGTTTCTGTTGGAATCATTGAGGTTGTTTTCATATTTTCGGTACTTTTTTTTCAAAGTCTTCGAGTTCTTTTGGTGTTAGCTATCTCTGATCACATAGTGATCAGGAGGTGAGACTTCTTCTTCTGGCGGTGGGGCTGATGCTGAGATTATTGTTTCCTCAGTCTTAGTTTAGGGTCTGATGAATCTGTTGTTGATTGCTACTAGTCTTAATATTTGAAAGAGCTGTTAGGTCTAAAGTTGGACCTAGTCATCTTTGTTCTCCTTGTCGTATTGAAGCTTGGTGAGGTGAATTTGGAATTAGTTTAGGATATTGTAGCCTTTCCTTATAAGCTTTCTGGAGATGAAAGTTAGTATTTCTAGTATCTGTAACCCTCATTATTCTTTGTTGGTTTTTATGATATCAATTTTGTATTGCAAAGTGATGTGTTTAATTGTTTTCAATGTCACCTTATATGATATCTCTTTGTGTTTTACTCAGTATACCCATTCTGTGTTTCTTATTTAATACTTGATTTTTTAAAAATAAATTGATTATTTAATTAAAAAACTGTTTATTCATATTTTATCTTTAATTTAATGAATCTATTTTTTTTTATTTTTATTATAACACTTAAGGTTCCTAAAGATATAGATTTTGATTTAATTAATATTTATCAGTATAATAATAAAAGTAAGTATTTGATTGTTATTTTACTTTTATTTTATAATTATTTTTAAATTATTTTAGACACACATTTTGTCATTACAATTTTTTCTATTAAGATATTTTATATTACTTACATAATATTTATACTGAGTTCCTCAATAAAAATTATATCAAATTCGTTAGACAAGTTATTAATAGTATAAATTTTTAAAGAACATTAAATCATTTATTAAATAATATCACAGTCATTAATTAACAATGAAATTAAATAAGATTTTGTTCTTGGATACTAGTTAATTAAAATACAAGGAAAACTTTGGTTAATAATATAACATCATAAATTATTTTTTAATTTTGTTATAATTAATTATTAAAAATTGATAAATGAAATCACCCAAAAAGCACTTCATTATAATTAGAAATTAATAAAAAATCATTTAAATTAGTACATCGAAACTTTTGTTTCTTAAAGAAAAATAAATAACTTAAATTAAGCCAGATTTTAATGATTTATAAGTATTGTGTTAATTAAATGTTTTTAGATGCTGTTTAATCTTGTAAATCTTAAAATTACGAATCTTTTCTTAATTCTAATTTATTTTAACATATTAATGAAAATATTATCAAGAAATATGATAAGTTTTATATTCAAAGCTTTTACTTCATTATATGATAATTAGATAAATGCATTTATAATTAAATTATGAATTTGCTGATCCATATATAAAAAGATTAAACAGGTTCTTCTCAATTTCATAAATTGTTTTCTTCTTTTGAATTTATTTTTATATGAAATTTAACAAAATATAATTGAAATTAACTGTTCTATTAAATGCACTTGAGTTGTTTGTTTCCTTATCTCTGCTATGAATTCTAAGAATAAATAATAAAAATTAATATCCAAATTCTATTTAACATTATTAATCTTTAATAATATAAAAAAATAAGAATCAAAACCCCAAAACTCCTTTGTGAGGTTTATAAGTGCTTTGATTTGTAGGGTATAGTTGAGGTCTTATTGAGAAATTAGGCCAATTTGCAAAATGAGAAATAGAAATTAGCGAAATTTAGGGTCTATTTATGGTGAGTAATATTTAGATTTACTGCTTAAGCTTAGGTATGGTACAAGTATTAATATAGACTAAGTCAAACCAGTAATGAATTATGAAGCTATAGCAAAGCTCCTGCGCAAGAGTGCCTCAACAGTTAGGTATCATTGCTTGTTGGCTGTTTAGCATTATAATTCTGGCACTCGAAAGCATCCTGCAAGAAAATAAAAGTTCTCACAGCACCATATTGACTACCTCTGCGACTCGAAGACATTAAATTATTGGGCACACTTCCCACTAGACTAGCGAGCTGTGATGTTTCATCGCAGGTTTCCTGGCATGTAAATCTCTCCTTAAACTATAGCTAATATTTAAAGACGAAATGTTTTTACTTTCAAGACTGTCAAGAGTGAAGAGAGTGATTGACTTTACTCTGCCATTTTATAGTAATAACTTAAACTATATATATGATTAAATGCAGAGGTCTATTGATAATAACATCATTCATTCATGCTGATGAAGCTGTGTTTACGTTCAACACCTTTATTAATAAGTCTTGTACAAGAAGTACGATAATATAGAAGTGTATGACTAAAAGGTTAAGGTTGTCACTCACGCAATTTTGGCTGGTATCAGTGAAGATTCAGGCTTCGAAACTTATGTTATTCATCCTCGCTCTATTAAGCGAGAGTAGTGTATAGAGTTCTTACATAAGCTAAGAGATAAGTACAACGATTAAGATATCATCCTGTTTGTTGATAACCTCTCAGTTCATAAGACTAAGGAATCTAAGAAAGCTTATGAAGAATTAAAGATAACTCCTGTGTATAACGTTCCTTAAAGTCCTCAGTTTAATGGAATTAAATTCTACTGGAGTTAAATCAAGACTAATTACAAGAAGCTGCTGCTGTATCATTTTATGCAAGACTTGCCCATCGATAGAGTAGACTTAATTCAAAGCAGCTGTAAGAGAGTGAGCGTAGATAAGACAACAATTTGTGCAAGAGAGGGTAGAATGAATGTTTATAAATAAGTTTAAGATTTAAACGAATGAATATATTCACATATTAAATTGGCCCATAAAGGGGTTTGGCTTCTATTTCTTCTCCTCTTCTTATGGCTTGCTTGGGCCCATATTTCTTCTCTTAGTGCCAGCTCCTGCATCTATGTTCATTTCATCTGGTTTTTAGACATCTTTATAAAGCCTCTTGCTCACCTCATAAATTGTCTGCGACTTTCTTTCTCTGTGAACCTTTGCATGCTCTTTCCTAAGATATATACCAGTGCCAGATTTTCCTACAAAGTTATATGTCAAAGCTTTCTAGAGAGGAATGGATCCTTCTCAAGCTCTGCGAGCTAGATCTCGCTTATTATTGCTAAAATAGAAAAAAATAGGAAATTGTAGAAATTAATCAGAAATCTTAAAAGCATTTGAATATTAACAGCCAAGTATTTGAGAGTAATATAAATCAAATTTGGGAGCAAGTAAACAGGATTCTAGCTATGTGTTTACACTGTTTACTGTTTAATCTTTAATTATATTTATTATTTTAATATTAAAAGTTTGATTAAATCCTAAATTAAAAATAAACAGATAAACAAGTAAACAGGCCCACACTTATCTGTTCCCTGTTTAATTACATAGGTTAGGGAGCAAGTAAACGAATAAACAGATGGTTCATAAGTGTGTTTACTGTTTAATTACATAGACTAGGGAGCAGATAAACAGACTAAACAGATTGAAAAAATGTGTTTATTAGTTTAATTTAGTAATTAGATGGAATTGTAATTAAAAAATTAAATGATCAAGAAAATGGATGTGGCTCGCTATATAATCTGAATTGAACTAGATGCCGTAACTACTATAGTCTATTTCAAAGAATGCCGTCCAAGAACTATTCTTACAAGTCTCTATTCATTCTGAAGCTAGCCATAGCTAAGTAGTTGGATAATTAGAGTGAATTTGAAGCAGTCATTAAAACATGACCGAGATGCTTATCGCACATTAAGATTTGCTTTGATGGAGCTGAGGGAAGACCTGCTCAGCCGGTATAAAAGAAAGGGGAGTCATAGATGACATTCAAGAATCTTTCAGTTGAGATCACGATCAATGAACTGTCCTTCGACGAGATGAGAAAATTAGACTTAGACCTATATGGAGAGAATAACAGTCTGTAAACTTGAGATGCAATCATTTAGAAGAGACAAACCATTACCATTAACTGGCGTGTAGATTTAGCAAGGTAATTGTGTCAAGAGATATGTGGAGAGTAGCAACGCAGACGATACCCACGCACATTTCGATGATCACAATGAAGAAGAAGGCAATCACGAGCAGCAGGAGAGAAAGTCAAATGGATCACCGATGTCATTAGATTGAAGTGCAATTACAATTCCATCTAATTACTAAATTAAACTAATAAACACATTTTTTCAATCTGTTTAGTCTGTTTATCTGCTCCCTAGTCTATGTAATTAAACAGTAAACACACTTATGAACCATCTGTTTATTCGTTTACTTGCTCCCTAACCTATGTAATTAAACAGGGAACAGATAAGTGTGGGCCTGTTTACTTGTTTATCTGTTTATTTTTAATTTAGAATTTAATCAAACTTTTAATATTAAAATAATAAATATAATTAAAGATTAAACAGTAAACAGTGTAAACACATAGCTAGAATCCTGTTTACTTGCTCCCAAATTTGATTTATATTACTCTCAAATACTTGGCTGTTAATATTCAAATGCTTTTAAGATTTCTGATTAATTTCTACAATTTCCTATTTTTTTCTATTTTAGCAATAGTATGCCTTGCTTCTTTTGATCTTCAGGAAAAATAGAGTAACTTTTCTTGTGAGCTTCTTCAATGATCTCTCTGAAATAACTCTATCTTAAAGTGCCAAGAACACCAAAGAAGAAGCTCCTTGCTGGAAGTTTGTTAGAGAGTTGTTTCTTGGTAGGAAGATAAACTACCAACTCTTCATCTTTCATCGCATCATCGTAGAGATTAGTTACTGAAATCTCTGGGTAGTTTGGTATTTCAATCAACTTTATTTCATTGTTTTTGAAGACTTTCTTCTCATCATAGAGAATAGCTTTTAAGAATGAAATTTTGGTACCTTCTATCGTTGGAAGGAATAAACCCACTATAGTATGTGATTAAGTAAAGGTCATATGCTTACCATGCATAGTGAGGTATCGATAGAGATCTTCCTTGCTTCTAAATCTTGAGATTATTTCTTAAGCTTCAACTCTCTTCATTGCAGTACTTATAGATTCCATCCTTGTTCCTTCTCTTGTTATTGAATTTCAAATTTTAATATATAGAGTTCTGGATCCTACTGTTAAAAATCTTAGTATTAAATATGGGCATCTTATAGGAGGTCAACCTGGTAAGGATACGTGGAGAAAGCTGGCAGAAGCTGTAACAAACTTCAGAGATGGAGCTCCATTTTTATCAATTTAGTTCCATTAAATTAGTACTAAATTTGTTTAAATTTAATTAGTACTGGTACTAATTCCGTTTAATTTAAATTGGTACCAATTTAATAGTACCAAAACTTAATTAATACCAAGTTTAAAAGTAATCCAAAATGGTTCAAAACCTAATTGGTACCAGTACCACCCTGAATATTATAAAAAGTTAGATCCAAAATTAAAAATATTTAGCATAAAATTAGAAAATTTATAGTTATAAACTAATTATAAATATGATGTCTAACACCTAAAAATCAACCATTGATGTTGCAGTCCCAGCTCCTATACAAAGTTAGTATAGCCAGTGATGTTTTCACTTATTAATAATAGAAATTTAAATTTGAATTTAAACATGGCGGCTAACTTAAATCGCAAAGCAGTCTCTCTTAGCAGTGGATAATCTTAGCTAAACTTTGGATAAACTAAGAAGCTAGAGATCATCTACATTGAAGAGGAGGCAGAGCTTAAAGCTCTTGAGTTTGAATCAGAGATATTTGTTCTAGAAATAAATATCAGGAAGCAGAGAGCAGAGATGGGTATTTAAACGCTAATTGAAGATGTTGAGGAGTTAAAAGAACAGCTCACAGTAGAAAATGTTAAAGCATTTTAATGTAATGAATGCTGAAATTTCTTCTCAACTGAATCTAGCTTGAAGAGGCACATCAAAGAAATACAGTCTGGTAGAGCTAAGATCTATTTCAAGCATGATAAAGTCGATGGCAGATATTAATGCACAACTTGTATGAAGTCCTATACCCATTCAGCAAAAGTGAAGAAGCATATGCAAAAGCATCACTTAAGCGAGTTCTTGATTCAAGATAAAGAAACTTAAAAGCTTATATCTGCCAAGAAAAAAATCAAATACTATTGAGTCATAAAGAGATTAAAAGGAGAGACTCAAGAGATAGAAGCTGCACGAATTGATGAATCAACCGGCAGGCAACACTATATTAACATGCTTCTAAGCCAAAGCTCTGAACATACCTGCATTAAATGCAATTGATACTAGCAGTTGTATTGATAACTATTTGCAAATAAGCGTTCCTGCAAAACCTAACTTATTGTAATAGATGATTATGCATACAAGGTGTATCCTTACAGCTATCTACTTAAGAATGAGCAGTACCAATATGAGTTTGCTAACGAATACATGATTCTTAGAGAGACTTAGAGAAGAGATTGCAAGAACTTGCTTAAGCTAAATGGTGTCATTTTAAGCTACGGTTATATCGCATTAAGGCTTAATAAATATTAAATGGCTATAGAGATTATCTGAATCATAACAGATACCCAGATGATTTGAATGATATACTATCAGATATGATATAAGGTGTCAAGGAGTTGCATGAACTTGGATATGTTCATAGAGATTTAAAGCCAGAAAATTTTATGATAAACCTCTGCCCTTTAGAAATAGTTGTTATAGATTTCAATAGAGCATTAAGATAAGAGATAGTAACCTTGGCAAAGGTTCTTGAGACACCTGGATACTTCTCAATCGGAGAGAAATGGACTAATGGCTCTGTCTAATGGGATGTATGGGCAATTGGAGCTATTATATTAGAGAGTGATATGGAAAGTATGGCTTACTTTGGTACAAAGTTTGAAAAATAATCAATCAGTTAAGCTAAGAATCATATCAAGTAGGAAATTGTATGCAAGGAAATAAAAAAGATAGAAGAGATGATAATAATCAGTGCTCCCTCCTATCCAAGGTAAACATCAGATGACATACTGGTGCCACTTAAGAGAGCAAGATTCCAGAGGTATCACAAAGACAAGCAATTAAAATTCGTTTGAATTAAATCACTTAATATTCATTAAATATCAATTAAATTCACATAAAACCTACGTTTTATCTACTAACCCCAATATGACCCCAACTATACCCTACAAATCAAAGCACTTATAAACTTCACTAAGGGGTTTTGGGGGTTTTAAATGTGATGCAATTAATTTAAACGAATATAAAATAAAGTATCATAGAGACTCGTTAATACAAATGGAAAAATCACTAAATAATAATTCGTTAAATAAACATATACATATTACTTTGAAGATAAAAAACAAATTAGATAGTTCATATGTATTATCATAAACTTAGAATTCTAGGAATTTACACTTATATTGTTATATTTTGATTGTGTTTCATGATAGTTTATTGTGGTAGAACAAATGAGGAACTAGAGTATCTTAGTTGATATAAATAAGCATTAAAAATCAAATCACAAATAAAAGGAAATCTCTTGGGATCCTAATATTTTTTTATCTCATTTTAAGTTGATTTAAATGATACCATTATCTGCTATTAAACATGATTTACACATTATATTCGTCTTTAATTTACCATTAATTTAGATAAAAATGAGTGAATTCCTTCAGTAAATGGATCATGGATCTGCCTGTAATTCAATTTTATCTTCTTGTCCACTAAAATCAACAACAACTTCAACAACTAATCTAAGAGCTGAGCTGTTATTATTATTAGTGAGGGTGATCTCAGAAAAGATAGTAAAATATTCATAAAAAGATATTTTAACATTGACAGGAAAAGTAATAGGAAGGTTATGAAGAAAAGTTACTCTGCTAATTGTGTAGAATAACTTTATATTGCTTTATGAATATTTAAAAAATAGAACTAATTGTATAGCTTGGTTTATTGATTTATTAACTGGAGAAATTCAATTTATTAGGGAATAATGTATTTTTATTACAATTTTAAATGAGTAATATCACATTATCAACAGCAAATTTGGCTTTATTAGTTTTGAATTTAATTCCATAATACTCTAAATGTATTTTAAATTTAAAAGAATTTAATATCTTTTTAGGAATACGACTGAATGCTGCATTTTAATATGCAGTTATAGTAGTTATCAATACTAGCATTCACTGCATATTACTAAGCAGTCATTTAAGTATATTATTTGGGAGAGTAATAATTAAAATTTTATTCCAGTAGAATGCATAAATTAATTTCTGACAACGAAATATCTCATCTTTACAATCTAATGATCTATTCAATTAACTACTAATTATAATAATCAATGCTTATCTGTTCTGACCGACACCCGACCCCCCCCGTACCCTCCTTCTTGGTAGTACCCCCCTTCTTGGTAGTACCCCCCGCTACCCCGTACCCCCCCGTACCCCTCCTAAAATATCCTATTTCATATCAAATTTTTTATCCTTAGGGTCTAAATCGAATTTCCTTCTTGACATCTCGACATCATAAATTTTATTTTTTATATATAAAATTTCATAATTTTATCAAAATTTTTAAATTCTATATTAATGCCTTAAATGATTTGATTTTTAAGTTTTGACAAGTTTCACAATATTTTTCAACATTTTTTTGCATATCTTTGTGAAAAATATCTAAAAAACAATTTTCCATTAAAAATATTAAAATTTAATTTATAATTAATTTTTATTGACTACCATACACAAATTTTATTTAAAAATTTTTTCCGCTTAATTCAACTTCATTCGACTTAATTCTTAGAAAAAGTATGATTAATTTTTCAAATTTCAAAATTTTCAATATTTTGTATTTGTTAATGGAAAAAATTCAAAATTTTGAAATTTGAAAAATTAATCATACTTTTTCTAAGAATTAAGTCGAATGAAGTTGAATTAAGCGGAAAAAATTTTTAAATAAAATTTGTGTATGGTAGTCAATAAAAATTAATTATAAATTAAGTTTTAATATTTTTAATGGAAAATTGTTTTTTAGATATTTTTCACAAAGATATGCAAAAATATGTTGTAAAATATTGTGAAACTTGTCAAAACTTAAAAATAAAATCATATAAGGCATTAATATAGAATTTAAAAATTTTGATAAAATTATGAAATTTTATATATAAAAACATAAAATTTATGATGTCGAGATGTCAAGAAGGAAATCGATTTAGACCCTAAGGATAAAAAATTTGATATGAAATAGGATATTTTAGGGGGGTGGGGGGTCGGGGGGTACGGGGGGTACTATCAAGAAGGGGAGTACTACCAAGAAGGAGGGTACGGGGTGGGGTCGGGTGTCGGTCAGAACACTTATCAGTGTATTATTTAGAGTGAGATGGCGATTGTCTCTCCAAATTCATCACTTAATTCTAATTACTTGGGCCATAAATAATTAAAAGCAATGTGTCTCAATTCTAAATGAGTACAGGACTATTCTTTAAATGAAAATTAATGAAGAAATAACAATTTCATAAGATTCATCGATAAACTATATTATGTGATTAATGATCATCATTGATGACAGGATTAAGCTTAGCTATAAATAGAAAAAGCTATAAGTAGATATGATGATTTGGTAAAGTTCATCTATATTAGTGTTATTTGGTGGTTTATTGTTTTTCAAAGTTTTGAGAAAGAGACATCCACAAGTAACTTATACATATTAGCATTATTAAATTGAAATATAGAAAATAATGAAATTACTATTTTATATCTTAAGCGGTAAAATTTGTAGCTAATAGTAGCTATATGAGGGAATGCCAGCTGACAATCAAATGATATTTAAATTTAGATAACAACAATGTCTTTAAGTTGATTTATTTGAATGATATTTATGTATTTATATCTTTTACTTGTATTTTACCATATAATTATAGTATTTATCTGCATGAATCAATTCAAAGTTAAGGGACTTATTGAAAAACTGCCAGCCATTTCAGTATGCCTACCACTGCTAACTGCAGATGCATATAGAATGAGCTAAACTAAGAAAGAATGATTATCTTGCTACTTAACCTCATGCACAAGTGAATAGTCATCATATAAAGAGGCCTATATCTCTAATTAACATTTTGTCATTAAATAGACAATCCTTGCTTTGGGCAGTTAGTTGTGATTGTTGCATTTGAGGTTGTGAACTATCTGCAAAAAAGGAACTTTAAGTTCAACTAGGCTATGTAATGATGAATAAATAGGTGCTATTCTATAGTTTAAAGACTTGTTATGCTTGAATCTAGTTGCATTTAAAAATAATATGAAAAGCTCTAGTTCTTTTGTTAATTGAAAAGATACAAGTAAATATATTATTTAATAGTTATCATTCAATTAAGCTAGTTTAATATGTAACAAGAGGTTGTGATCATCAATTGGACAGATGAGTAAATTTATAATTATATGTTAATGTATGATGCTTTATACTTGTCTAGTGCTTACTTCTACAATATATGCCTAAATAAACTTCAACATTATAATATTGTTGGCTAGAACAATACAATGTCTGGCAATAACGACTTAATGCTCATTATTTTATGTAAACATTATCTAATATAACATTTAAGTTTAAATATAAAATATAACACAATTATTCGATTAGAGTCTCAGAATTATACATTGACTTAAATTTGGAAATATTTTTAAAACCAACAAAAATAAAGTAATCAGGTGATCAACCATTTCCGTTTACTATATTAAATATATTTACTAACTGCTGCTGCAAAGCAATTTTCCTTTTAATCAGTGTCATTAATTATTATGTTTGAATTTCTTAAAAGTGCAATTTCAACGATAAAATACGAACAGAAGCTTCATACTTAATTAAATCTTGTCACATTTGTCTATAATATATTCATATTTCATAATTTATTTTAATCATTTGTTCTAATATAATTAAATTAGAAAGAGAGATCCAAGGTTAACAAAAGAAGTGAAATATATAAACCTACTTGGACAACATAAAAACTTTCTAACCATCGACCATCATTTTGGGGGTGAGTCTTTGGAAAAGATAGAAGAAGAGCCTTTCGTAAACAAATGTGACGCTCAACAATCTTCAAAATTAATTCTCTGCATTGAAAAAGGTTACTTTAGCTTAAAGTTAACTGACTATTAAGCATATCTATTAGCCAGGTCTCTTGATGATCCTGAATTTGACGATAAATTTATTGTCGTCCTAAAAAAAGAATTATTATTTCAAAAAATTAAGAAAATACTTTATAAAAACTAGAACATAGATAATGTGTAGCCCACTCCTCATTAGCTCACAGTTAACTCCACAAAAACAAAAAGAAAGAACTGGGATATCTCCTTTGAGACTCAAAAGTGAAGTTAACCTTAGTCTCTATAATCGGACCTATTTAATAATAAAGAAGTTAACCCCAAAACCCTTAACCTTAATTTAATTTATTTTATATAGGAGTATGGATTCCTTGATATCAAAAGTTTATATGTTCCAAAAATCCAACTTTTTAATACTAACTCACCTTTGAAAATCCATACATCACCCAGAGACCAGAACAACATAGCCCCATCTCCATTCCTATAGTTAAATATGAAGAGGAAATATTAAGTCAAAAAACTAACAATACCTCAAACTCTGTCAAAAATTTAACAATATCTTAAACTCTGTTTCAGAGTCAAAATAACAAACCTCAAATCTTTTTCAATCTCCCCAATCTTAATTTTTAAATAATCAAACAATGGATTCACTAAGTTAAAAATTAAAAAATATATCTATTACCTAAATAAATAGAATAATAGTTAACTGAACACGGGGGTACTAAATAGGAACTTGAATTTTTCACTTTAAAAATTTCAAAACATAAATATATTAAACTTGGAAAAGAAAGGAAGCGTACTGTCAAACCAATAGTCTCAAATGATTGGAAATTCTAAAATGGAGCCACAAGAGTCGACACACACTAAGAAAAGAGGGTCTCAGAATTAAACAGATTAAGAGCTCTTTACGATGACCAGGAAAGATATTAGGAGGAAGTCGAACGCCTCTTCAGATTTAGATCAGAAATAAGACATTAAGAAATTTATAATAACTAATAGAAATTAAAATGAAGTATCAGAATCCATAGAATCCAACCACAGAGAAAACAATGGATTTGTCTTAACTGACTAATAAACATTCTAAAATAGAATGACCCGATTTTTCTAGAATCAACTGCTGTGAATATTTGTTATCCTAGAAGAAATGTGCAACATTTAAGGTACTCCATGTTTTCCGAAATTGTATTCAATACTAAACAGGTTTCAGAAAGATTTTTCATAAACCCAAATAAAATCAAATTCTAACCGTATAGTAACTGCTTAATTCAAAGCAAAAGCATCATCAAGAAGAAGAAAAGTTTAGCGCAGGATGAGTCAATTGTAGTTTAAGCATTGTCTATAAATGCTGATTTGTGATTAATTACTATAAAAGGGCTTGACCCTTAAATATTACTACTATATATAAGATCGGGGTTTTTAGAGACTTCGATGTGATCTAATTATTATTATTAATATTATTTTTATTATTATTATTATTATTATTATTATTATTATTATTATTATTATTATTATTATTATTATAATGATTATAATTACCTTTAATTACAGCAATTAAAAGGTAATTTTTATAAAAAACTATGATATCTTTAATATTACAATTTGATTATAATTATTAAATTGAAACTAAACTTAATTTAACCACGATAATTTCTGAAATATCGACTGTTTAAATTTTATCTCGTGGAATATGGATGGATCTACAGAAGAATCTTTAAGTTATCTACTGAAGATGATACAAAGACACTAACCTCAGGTAATCTGCCTATAGGAAGCAAGAAATACCACAGCTGGCTTTCAAGGATATAATATCTATGTCTCAGAAACAAATTTCAGATTGTCAAGATGAAACTATCAATCATCACAATTGTCAAGTTTACTCTCGGCAAAAATGAATTCCTAACTGCAATAAAGGGTGTAACAAAATAACTTACAGAATCACTCCAACAACTAGAATAAGACCGGCATTAATATATAGTGTTACCATCAGTCAAAATTAATAAACAAAATGCAATGATAAAATTATCAAAGTCCTTATAATAAATGCAACGTAAAAGAAGCTACCAAAGTTATTGAGAAAATAACAGGAGCCATCCCTGTGAAAACTAACGCAATTAATAAATCTTACTATTGAAGAATTCAAAATGAAGATTAAAGAAATCTTATAAATCTTAAATGTCAGGTATTACAACTTACCATTATACCAAATAAACTATTAAAGAACCAGTTAGTTTGATTTCGCATCGGAATATCATATAGAGATATAAGAAGAGGCACAAACTCTTAAATGATTCACTAAGTAATTTCCTCAAACGATAAATCATTAGGACGAGATAATCTTAGTGACAGATTCCTCAGATAGAAATTAAATACACTTCCACCGCCTTGTCATATTGAGATTTATTTAACATGAAGACTGCTATTAATGAATGATGCTAATCAATGTTACTAACAAAAACAGACAGACTTTATTCAATAATCATAAAGACAACACCTACTGCTATGTCTTTAGTTGCTAGAAAACCACTCGAAACATCCTTGATGAGACATTACTCCAATCACTTATGGAGTACTGTATAGATTAAAGCTAAGTAGGCTCAAACCTAGCCTGGTTGGGACAGTACATCATAAGTAATTCAAGTAAACGGATCAAGCAGTCAATAAATAATTATCTTTATTGATATTACATTGGCTCACTCAACACATATGACTCTACTAATCTATGAAATAGACAGAAAGAGATTAATGTTCAAACAAATTGACATTTAATTTAAAAGTGCTTGACCCTTATATACCGTCATATAATTAAGATTGGGGTTCTCCTGAGATCTCAATGTGATTAAATAAATATTTCTAATTATTATAATTTATTTGCATCAATAGATTATAAATTATGCTAAATTTTAATAATTTTAATAAATTTATTTTAAATAGTGGCAAGATGAAAGAATAAATATTTTAAGGATCTTATTTAATTTAAAGCAAATAAAACTAAATATATTCTTTTACAATGTCTACTTTTTATTCAATAAATATACTAACAAATTATTTATGACATTAATATTTTCATTAATGAGTAAGATTCATAGATTACAGATGCATTCGCCAAATATCAGCCAAGAAGCTGTGTTTAATTCGAAATTATCTCAACTTATAGACTTTGACCAATCTAGACCCAAAACTTCATCTTATTATCAATCTAATAATTAATTTCTCGCATTGTAATCTTCATTCAAATTATAACTAAAAATAATTATAGAACTTAAAGTAATATTAAATGTAAAATGATTTTTGCATTTATTAATTATTTGTCAAAGTGAAAGTGATTAATTTGATGAATAATAAACGTCTTAGGGTAAATTTAACCAAAAATGCAATTTCTTCTTAGTGATATCTTTCGACAGTGATGCTAAGCTCTATAAACTT
Source organism: Oxytricha trifallax (assembly GCA_000711775.1). Classification (NCBI taxonomy): domain Eukaryota; phylum Ciliophora; class Spirotrichea; order Sporadotrichida; family Oxytrichidae; genus Oxytricha; species Oxytricha trifallax. The sequence goes on along the minus strand of ARYC01005546.1, from coordinate 12,254 downwards.
TCTCATTCTCAGTACTGAAATGATGATTAGTTACTATCTCTGTTAATAATGACTGAATCTCTTTAGAAACACTTGAGAGCCATCATTCAAATCTTGATATAATTGCATAAATCATTAACGAATGACAGAAAAGTATAGACTGGATATAAGCAACAAACTTAAAGTGAAGAGAAAGAAGGATTTTACTTTGTCTTTTATATAAATAGATTGAGGAATATATATATATCTAATAGTAAACAAGTGAAGAACCCTGGAAAGAATAACAGCATGCTTTGATTCCCATTATAGTTTGGTAAGTATAAAATCAATAGTTCTTTCAGTAATGACTTAATTGTCTCTTTCAAGGAGCAGTGGCTATAAGTAATCTTCATTTGTCAAGGCTCTATAATTAAATAATATGGCAATCAACAATATCTTTAATGATATTTATAAATATAAGTGAAGAGCACAGCATAAATGAACGGCGACTTTACAAGCTCAAAATAGAATTGAAATGAATTGAATGCGATAAAATAATGGATGAATAAAAAACTTCAACTTTCTTGAAAATGCATGATTTTAGTGTTAACTCTTGCAAAGATTGATTTGCATCTTTTGAAAAATAATATGATTTTTTCAAAACATAATCTAATCTTGTAAAACATAAATTAAAAACATTAAACTTAAAGTATTTTCCAATTATGTGAATAAACTTACAAATTTGATAAAATATAAAAGTTAACAATAAAAAATAAAATATTAATTTCTTTATTTAAAACATTGCTATTTAAGACAACCTAGCCTATCTTAATATGCTCTAAATTCATTTCATTTAGTTTAAAATAAATATAAAATTTTGTATAAAGTCAAGTATGCTACATAGTTAATGAATTACACTTATATAGTATGCAATAATTACACTATCTTCATATTATAATAGTTTCTATAAAAAAATATCAAAATGCACTTTTAAAAGTGAACAAAAATAATTATAAAAATATAGGGATTTTCAAATACAAAAGTATGTAAGAGTATATCAATAAGTCGTTGGGACCCTAGTCTTCCAATACTCCTAAACCTTCTTCTTAAAAGTCAAGTTGATGCTTTTTAATATCCTATTAGTACTTATCGCTTAATAAATTGACATAGATTTTATAGATTATTATCGAGTAAATTGCGAAATATAAATATCAATGTTTATATAGGGTTGTTACTTATACATTTGGCAAAACTCCATAAGTATATTCTATTTATTTATGTTTTTAAACTAACTTGAAATACCTCAATTTGATGATTCCAATGAGAATTAAGATTTGAAAATACTAGATTGCTTATAAATTTGATTCTTTTGTCAAAAGAGTAATATGGGCCAAACCTGATATTTAAACATTAAGCATATCTATATAACTAGATTCATGATAATTTTCATTTTATTATTAATATATTTGTATAATAAGGATGCGTCTATAATCTTGTTTCTATTGATTATTTAAGAAAGAGGATCAGATTAAACTGATATTTGATTTAAGAAAACAGGTTGTCCAGTAAAGCAAGCTATAACTGTAGCATACTAAATAGTCATTCCTCACTGATAGAGCAGGACTTTACCCCAATAAAGATAGTTTCACTTTGACGAGAAGGTTGAACTTCTGTTTGTAGTGGATGTATCGAGCAGCAAATCTTAAGAGATTCGTTCTTTTCGCTCATTTAATCTGAAAATCAATTATATCCACAAAACTAATTTATATTTTATGGCATTTAATTTCTACGATTTAAATTCAAAGGAAATTTAATTTTAGGTTTAAGTAATTTGTCAATTTCTAAAACTTTTAATATCAAAACATCTTATAACATGATAAAATGCAATTAAGTAGAAATGAAAAGTGAGATTAAAATCGGTGTATGTATATTTTCAATTTTAATAATAATTTTATCAAAATTTTCACAAGAAACAATTTAAACATGCATAAATGAATGAATCATAAACAATGTTTTCTTCAATTCAAAGACTTTTATCTATCTATTTATTTAATTTTCTCTGTAATTTCTTGTGTAATATAGACTAAATCATTTCCAATATCATAATATAGCAGATTTAGCTACTTAAACAAATGAAATTTTTATTATGAAATAATTCCGACATATTTTATTTACTTATACGTTATTCCAATGTTAGAATTAAATATTAATTATTTATATGTTTTAAATAAATGGATTTATAAATCGAATACATTCACTCAAAAAGATTAATTTGTAGATAGTAATGTCATTTTAGTCATAAATGAATTGTTTTAAAAATGATAAATACATCAATTATTGTACTTAATTTCAATAATTACTCGAAGAGAACTGTTATAAATATCAAAAGCTACTGCTACATTTGACAATCTAATCATTAATGAGAAATTTTTAGTAAATTGTATCTAATAGTAAGATGACTTGCTCATCTTTTGACCATCATTTTAAATTCTTGTTAAAATTAACAATAGCAATATTAAAACAATTTCATTCACTTAAGACTCAAGCAAGCTCATGAATATGGTTTGTTTTTAAGCTTATTCAATAACGTATTTGTGTGAATTATAAAATTATTACACATTAATCTTAACCCTAATCATATATATATACCATGGAGATAAATTAATATTAATGAATCACTGAAATTGTTGATTTTCATAGACAGCTATGTGAATAAATTTTCAAGGTATTTTACTAAAAAAATTAACATTATACTGTTTCATATGGGTATATATGCTGACAAATGTATGTCAAATGATAAATTAATAATTGATCCCAATCATAATTAGGTTTTATTGCATTAAATCGAACTTACTATCAGCAAAATTAATAAAGAATTCATTTAAAGGTAATTAATGAATATCTTATATAAATTATCCTCATTATATCCACCATACCTGTTTATACTAAGTTATCTATGAGCTTGTTTTTCATCCAGGAGGAAAAGTCTACATCAGCAAGCTAAATTCTTTCATTCCAGTGAAAGATTAAATTGAGTCGTAACCTATTCTCTTGATTTGAACCCAATCTCTTGTTTTTCTGTGAGGGATTCTATTTCGGTGTTGTTTGCTGTTAACATAGCTTTGCATTCTGTTAGCTCTGTTTCCTCCTTGATAATGAGATAATTAACATGCAGTGTGTGTCATTAATTAATAAAAATTTAAGCAAGTATAAAATAGTTATAATTAAACAGGAGTTCTTAATATTATTACGCTATATTTCCTTAACACCCTATTAAATTACATAAATCTCTTATATTGTATTTATATCAAGCGATATATATTCCTAGGTAAAGTTTGACTCTATAAATATTTCTATTCAATTAGGGCATGAATTAGAATCTAAATATGCTTGTAAGTAACAAATAATGCCAACATTTATTATTTATTCGTTTACATTGACTTCCAAGCATTACTCGACTTTAAAGTGGTTGACTTCGTGAATATGAAACAAAACAGGATGATAGCAATATAATGAGCAGTCTATTAAGATTTAGTACTTTGAAGCTAGTCGAGCTAATGTTTCAATGATGTCCTCTCCCTTGCCTTAATTTTCGTTTATGTCCTTTGATTGTAATAATAACATTTCAATTATTTATAAATATGTAAAATACTTTAAATATGCAAGTGTTTAAGTAAATAGTTTCTTCAATAATGGATATCAGTTCCTTGGTAAATCTAAAAGTTTATGCTTGATAATGTATTTACCTAATAATGAAGAGCAATTAATCAACTGAGATCTTTCTCCATTCATTTAACAATTAAAGCCTTTGATTGCTTAACTAACAATCACTAAGGAGTGTTTATTATTTATGAATTACTAGATTCTTACAAATAATGGTTTGAGCTTGATATTTCGATTTTATTTAATCTTGTTAATTATTATATTAATTAATTTACTCATATAAAATGCTGATATTAAAAACAATGCATTACAAAGAGTTATTGACACATACCAGTATCTAAAATATCAATATTAACTTAAAGAATCTTAGAAATAAACAAATAAAATAACTCAACTATGACTGAGTTAAGCATTTCCAGGATACTCATCAGTTGCTGCTCTTCTTTGACTATTACCTATAAATGTTATTGAATTGTACAATGTTGCTTAATAATAATTTACAGATAGTTGCCACAGCTCTACTGAGAATGATAAACATTATTATATAATTAAAATATTTATTGATGTTCAATCAACAATTTAATAAAAATATATTTATATTTATATATATATATATAAATATATAAAGTTTTATTAAAATTATACTTATTCAGACTGTTAATGTTAATTATAAAAATAAAACGCATTTAAAATGTGAAAATATCATAAATAATTGAAGCTTACACATTTAAATACTTATTAGGATGGTTCATTTATCAAATTTGATTAAATTTGCAAGCAAAATTACAGCCTTGTGTTTATCTTTCTAATGTTTTATTTCAAGATTAAAGTATAGTTATTTATTAAATTAACTTAAAATTAAAGTACAACACCAATGAGATTTAGCTTAAATTATTTGCATTTAATACATCTATAATTAACAGATAAACACAAAACATTGCCCTTATTATAAGGCAATGTGTTCAGTAACAGTTTTTAAATTTGTATGTTGGTTGATTGTCATCCAAATACTACATAGGATATTCTGTTAATTACCACCTATACTTCAGCAAGCCATCTGATTTTAGCATTAAAAACTTAAAACGTTATTTTCGTTTATATTCTATTTAAAGTCTTTATTTATGCAACAGATAAAACTAGTAAACTATACGATAACTGAAATTCCCCCGATTCAAATTGAAAACAGTTTGATAATGCGTATCTTTTATCTTAGCATGTATTATGATAAAGAGATCAAAAGTCATTAAATGATGAATAATAATTGTGTAATGATCATGAAGGACTTTACAGACTATGCTTTACCACCAAAAGATTTAATGTTTTCAAGACACGAAAAAAATCAAGATATCAGCAGTTAATTAATGACATATTTTATTATAACAAGCTATCAATACAATTCTCATAGCTAAAGATAAACCTCTTTGAATGTAACCAACTCGTTTTATTACCATTCACTAAATTATAATCAGTTAATAATAAGCCATCTATAAAGATGTTTTGTATATTTCCATGTTTTGTTATGGATTATTTTGTTTATAAATATTCTCTACCAAAATTTATCATCTTCATATGTTGGATGTCTCTGATAGATAATTTGATATAAAAGATTACTAATTTTTTGAGAATAAAGTTTTGTGTATTCCTCTTTTTTACCTTTCGTTTTGTTTCTTAATAATTTTACTATATCGTGACTATTTTATTAAAAAAACATTGTGTATAAATGTTAGTTGTAGCATTTAGTTAAATAAAAATTTTAACAAACTCTAACAAAGTTTCCCTAGTATAACAATTTAAATTTTATACTTGTAAGTAAGAAATAACTTAAAGTAAAATTAAATGCATAATTTCTAAAAATGAGTATAAATAGATTGATGTATTTTTTACATTTCCTTGTCCTAATCTTCACTCCAAATGTAAAATTATTGCTTTCTCCTCATTCAGGTTATGTAAATTACTTGGTCTTTCATTGTTAGTCTCGTGTATCTCTTTCATCTCTTTGTTCCATTTGGTTCCCTGAATTATTGCTTTCCACCATGGTTGGTGATTGAATTAATTTGGGTTAGACAGCTCCTCCTGATGATTTCTTCTCATTCTCCTCGTAGTGAACTGTCCATTTGAACAGGTATTCTTTTAACTTCAGCATCTTCTTCGATTATACCACTGAATCTCCCCTCTTAATTTTCCTGAAACAGCTCCATCTGCATCTCTGTGCTGTTCTTCAGAGACTAACTCATCCCATATGTCTATTTGCGTGATCATGTTGATGTTTTGTTTCCGTTCTCGTCCATTTTTGCCTGCCATAGCATTTCGTTCTTCTTCTCCCTGATTATATCTATCGTCTTTTCTTCAACTATAATACCAGACTCCCTATCTCCAGTTTCATGAGGCCAAATTCTAGATTAAACATAAAATAATATCTCTGCATCATGTTCATCCAGTCTTTGACGAGTATCTGAAAGATGTGTTCTCCTGCAAGTTTCAAGGCAAGATGATAAGCAATTAGAATTGCCAATACCCCGCAGTCTTCTGGGTCTTTGACTTGGTTTGTTTCTTGTTTAATGACTATCTTGTCAGCTTTGTAGGTTTTCCCCATTATTTCCACTATTATCATGTTTATTTGCTCTTACAATTCCTGAATCAGCGCAAAACTTCCCACATGCTTTCTTGAGTAATTTACCTTCATGATTCCTGTCTTTTTGGCTACTCTCAAAATTATCCAATTCTTGCAGCCTTCGATACTGCTTTGGCAGCTTATTAGGAATTATGGCACTCCTTATTTCCTCTTCTTCTCTCAATAATTTGCCATTTTCCAGTTTGTTGAACCAATTGCTCTTTTTATATACACTATTCCTTTATTATTCAGGAGTATGGAATATCATTTGTGAAATCTTTTGCTATCTGAACTGAGCCTCCTCTACTTGGCGTAATCACACCTCCATAGTGTTCTCCTGAATGTATCTCTCTGGGATCATGTCCTCATGTTACCAGTCCTCAATTATCTCTCTCCAGTGGTTCTATTGCCTTTATGACCATAGATCCCATTCCCTGTTTCCTCTCACTTTTGCTTGTTCTCTATAACGGAACCTCTCTCCAAGGCTTTTCCTCTCTTTTTCCTGAGGCTAGGGCAGGGCAGCATACTATCGTTACCATTCTTGTGGTTTAAGAGGACCACCCCTTATTGTGTGAATGATCTTATCTAAATTTTAGCATTGTACCTCTGACAAGTCTATAAGGCTCATGAGTTTCATCTGGTCTGCTTGGACACATGTTGATCCATCTTCGTGTACATCGAATCTTGTCCTCTGGGCTTAGGTTTCATTTATCTTTTTCCTGGTATTTGATTGTCCAATCCTCAGTCTGGTTTTGAATTCCATTTGTTTGTTTAGAGGAACTTTTTAAGGTTTATTTTCTCTTAGTCCCGAGACTTGCTGATCCTTAATTATGTCTCAGATCACTTCCTTCACTTTTATCCATATGCTTAAATTTTTACTAATACTAAACTAGACTTAATAATATAAATTTTTTAAATAATTAAATATTATTAAACTCTAACAAACTCTTACAAATTATATAACTATTGCTAGATTAGAATTTTTAATTAATATTTTTGATTAAATGCTTAATAAATTTGCTAATGTAGGCCAATCAATTTTTTAAGAATTTTAAATTCATTTATAGAACATGCAATTTTTAAGTAATTTTTAGTTCATTATTGCTTTAAGCCCCTTCGTTTCTTCGATATGCATTAATCTAAGATTTTAATGAACATAACTTAGGAGCATTTTTTCACCAGTTGATAGTGAAATTTTGCTCCTTATTATAAATTCAACAAATTCTTATAGATTATCAATCGACTCTAAATGTCAAATGATATTAATAAGATTCTCTTAATTAACTTATAAAATAAATACTCGATGTTTGTTGAAAATTAAATTTATTATAAAATTATTATCTACAAAAGTTTCCAAATAATGAAATGAAAAATTAAAAACATTTGACTTTAAATTTTTACAAAGACATTATTTAAATATAACTTTTTATTCTTTAAACTCAAGAGATTTCATTTTTATTTCAAGTTAGTCTTTTATATTAAAATTAAATTTGAATAAATTCAATTAGCTTCAGATTTAAGAGATTTAATTTTGATTGTACTGATTTATATATTCTCAACTTCTGTAATTAAACAAAAATCTTAGACTTTTAAATTAAAATTATTATCTAAAAATACTATATTAGATTGATGCAAGTTAGATGTTATAAATTTTTTAAAAGGTTTATAATCATAAAAAATAATAATATTGTTTAAAAAGTTAATATACAAATAAATTTACAAATTCCTTATCGATCATATAAAAAAAAAGTCATATTTTTTTAAAATTATACTAAGTAAAAATATTTAGCGTAAAAAAACTTATTTAAACTTTTGTGCATTAATATAACATAAAATAATAAATGTGTTTGAAAATTAACCTAAAATAAATAAAATAAGATGTAAAAAAATAATAAATCATTATATAATTCTAATATGAAAAAAATCTCAATGATGATAGCTTTGATTAAATACTTGAATAGTAAAATAAATGCTAGAATTTAATTTATTGAGATAATAATTAGGTTATTTGAATAAAAATTAATTTAGCTAGTGATTATTTGAGTTTTAATGGAAACAATTCTAACTTATTGAATATATAAAATTGTTTTTTACAAATGAAGAAATATGACTCTCATTCAAAAACCCCAAAATTCCTTAATAATGCTTATAAGTGGTTTAATTTTTTTGGTATAGTTGTAGTCTTATTGGGGTTAGTATTAATTTGCAAAATGAGAAGAAGAATTTAGCAAAATTTAGGGTCTATTTATGATAAGTAATTTTTAGATATACCACTAAAGCTTAGGCATGGTACAAATATTAATATAGACTTAATCAAACCAGTAATGAATTATGCAACTATAGCAAAGCTCCTGTGCAAGAGTTCCTCAACATTTAAGTATCATTCAAAACCCCCAAAACCATTTCAGTAGTTTGATTGAATTTTTGAGTGATAAAAGTAGACTACTGGTGCATACTTTATTAGGGTTTTAATAGGATTTATGTAGGGGTTTAATGTTTAAGTATTAGTAATTTAAATGAGTATAACAAGCAAGTTTTTTTAATATTTCACACAAACATAAGCTTAGGGTCATGTGGCAGTTCTCTGAATTTTATCTTTCTAAGTTGCTGTTTGATTGTTTCTATTGTTACTTATTTCTCTTAGCTTGGCTTGATAATAGTTGAGTATGCAAGTTCTCTAAGACAACCATTTATTTGATATTGTTTGATTTTCTGCTTAGAATCTCTCTCACCCCTACAGCTAAAATAATCGTTTCTTGGCATGTCGCTGTCTATTATTATTACTGCTAGAGCCCAGATATCCCATTAAGTGTCTCCATCTCTCCAATCCTCTCTCTCTGAGAAATATCCAGGGGTGCCGTATACAATTCCTTATGCAGAGGCTTGCACTCTTTAAGCTCTGTTGAAGTCAATAATATAAACTCTAAGAGCCTGAAAGTTCATCATGATGTTCTCTGGCTTTAAGTCTCTATAAACATAACCTAGCTTGTGAAGCTCTTCAATCCCCTCAACTATCTGCTATACTATCTAGCTTATTTATCTCTGACATCTATTATCAGATAGGTATTCTCTATAATTCATTTCTAGTAAAGGAAGCATGATCTTTGCCAAGTAAAATAGCATCAAGCTAGATGATGTGCCTGCACTCATTGAATTTTACCTTTTAAAGAGCATAATACTCGTTAGCAAATTCCATTTAGAACTTGTAATAAGCAAGGAAGTAATTGAATGGATATATCTTGTTGTAAGCATATTAGTCATCAGTAATGACTCTCTTCTCTATTATATCTTCAAGAGTGAGGTAGCTTTCTGGGCAAGAATCTAAGTCAATAATTTTTAATATGGGAATCTTTATTGCCTCTATTATAACCATGATTTTATTGATCTCAAAGTCTGGAAAGTTCTTGACTGCTTTCTTCATTTTAACTTACATCTACACTTCAACTCTAAGGGACTCCACTAGGTTTCCTGATCTTCTCTTTTAGAGGAATCTATTCCCTGTAGGTTCATGAATAAAGACAAAACTTTGATCGTGCTTTTTTTTAAGTGCACTTTGAGGTTTCTAGTATGATAATATGGCTTCTCACAGAACTCACAAACATACTTCCCATCTTTCTTTTAATGCTTGATATATAACCTTGGCATATCGTTGTGTATATCTCTCAAGTGTCTCTTATAAGTTGACTTGTAAGGGAAAACTTTATTGCATTCTTTGCATTAATAGTCAACTTTGGCTGGTATTTATTAATGCTCTATGGCAGGTTGTTTAACCTCCTCCTCAATTTGCACAGCTTCTTTGATAACCTTCTACTTAACTTATATTTAAATCTCAAAGCTCTACTGCTCAAAGTTGTCATAAGTAGGCTCTCACTGAGTACAAGCGTCTCTTGTCTCTACTTTTCTTGGTTGCTGGAATAATAACTTTTATTGACTTGATCCAAGTAATGCCGCTCTTCTTAACAGGTTAGCGCTCATTTTAGTTTGCTGATATATCTTATTATAATAATGATAAAAAAACCTTGATAAACTATAATAGTCGAGTATAAGACATTCTGGTAGATTCTCAGCTGAGAGGTAAGAAAAACAAATAACCATAAAAGACTGTAAGTTGACATATTTTATGAGAATTTTATACTTTTTAGTAAATTAAAATACTCCTAATGAAGTTTTGTTTCTCTAGGAGGTCCTCCAAATCAAGTTTGAACTTAATTTGGAGGTAAAGTTATTAAACATTTATAAATTTAATATGCTCCTAATTAAGTTTTAACCTTATATCTAACTCCTAATAAAGTTTGAACTTAATTTGAAGGACCTCCTAAAATAATTAAACATTATTAGGAACAATTTTAATGGAGATAGATTGATAAAAATGGAAATTAATCTGTGAAACTTGGAGCAAGTTTTTCAATGCTTCTCCGCATATCTTTTCAAGGTTGACCTCCAGTAGATCCTGCCTATTTAGTTGTAAGATTTTAATAAACTTAGAATGGATATCCATAATTTTAAATTTCATAAACATTTATACAAAATGGAAGCAAGATGGAGTTTTATGAATGATGCAATGAAGAGATTTTAATCTCAAGATTTAATAGGAAAATTTCGAAGAAGAGAGGACCTCTATAGATAAACCCATTATTGTGAAAATTACAGAAATTAATTTTTAATTAATTAATATTCTCTTATTGAAATAATTTAACCTGATAAAATATGTCACTGTATTTTATTATTTTACCTCTTGTTTAAATGTTTATTGTTAACTTAAACTTCGTTTATAAGGAATTAATAATAATTATCAAAATATAATTAAATCTCTTGTATAACTCTTCCTCAAATGAATCAAATAGAACAGAACAAGGATTTTACTTGCTTGATGTGTTTAAAGCCTCATAAAAGCTACAATGCCTTAAAAAAGCACAGAATCTCAAAACACACTGGGTAATATGGGTAGAGTTAAATAAAACAATAAAGAAGCGAATTACAACAATAAGTGCTCGATTAATAAAAAATAATTGAAGAACTTAAATATAAACTGAAAACCAGAGATGAAGAAATCGGAGTAAGAATTGCTGAATTGCAAAGAGAAAATACCGCTCTCAAAAATTAAATTGCTAAACTGGGAAAGAAAAAGTGTGCTCAAGCAAAAGTTGAAGCAGAAACAGAGATGTAAAGTGATCCTTCAACAATTACAAAAAATTATGCAGCTTACAGACTAAATCTCTTTGATAAAATGCATATCCAATTTCTCAACTTCGAATTTTATGAAAAGTATCATGATGCTGTGATTGTTGACTTACCATTTGCAGATACAATGCTAAAGCTCCCCTATGATGTTAAATCTGACAAAGACCTTATGACTCTTGAAATTGAACAGGTTCAGAAAAATGGGTTGCTTTGTTTTTGGGTGACTAATAAAAAGTTAGAATTTGGACTTGAGTTTCTTAAGAACTATAAATATACTTATATTAGCATGATAGTATGGGGAAAAATTGATGATAACGGAAATTTTACTGGAGGTCCAGGATATTATTTTGATCACCATAATGAAATTCGCTTAATAGCTAAAAAAGGCTAAAACTACTTCGATAATGTTCTTCACACTTACCCCAATATTATTAAAGCTTAGAGAAGAGAAGCATTTAGAAAACCAGATTAGCTTTTTTATTCTTAAGGCAATCAAAACCCCAAAACCCCTTAATGAGGTTTATAAGTGCTTTGATTTGTAGGGAATTTGTTAGGGGTTGGGGTTATTAATAGGTTTTAATGTGAAATTTATAGTAAATGTATTTAATTTAATCACTCAAAATGCACTTTAGGATCATGTGGTTGAGGTCTGAAGTTTATCTTACTTAACCACAACTTTATCTGCTCTATTTATATGTCTGATCTTGAGTTTGGTTTTATTATTATTGATTCTGCCATTTGTTTCATTGATTGAGATACTCTTGTTTTGTCAATACATTGCTTTATTCTTTGTTTAGCATCCTTCTCGCATCTTGTAGAGTAGTATTCATTGCGAGGCATA
>ARYC01005545.1:0-11818 GCA_000711775.1 Oxytricha trifallax | reverse complement strand
AGTTGAAATCCAAAGTGCATCCGCAGGAAATGAGGAGGGTCATTAGGACTTGAGGTAGATCGGAAATTGGAGGTCTAGACCTACCGATCTAAAAGGTTGGTTTATAGAATTTTCACTTGACCAAAGCAATAACTGTTCAACTTTGAATTTCAATGTTTACTTCAACAATTTTGATGCACATCGATCGAGCATGATCGCCAACGTCAATGTAAGTATAACAAGTTGCAGTAGGGGTGTTGGGGTAGGAGAATTTATTAAAAAGAGTGAAATATAATAAGTTTTTATTGATAAAGTTATAATTTATAATTAAATCAAATACAAACTTAAACTATACAAATCATGTCCCTCTATTACTGATACCCTATGTTTATTCAAACCTCCTACCTCTGCATCAGTAGATGCATATACGTCTGTACATCCCTTGACAACCTCCAATGAGTCTATATAACCAGGTATAGTATTTACACATATCAACATTAACACTACCTTACCTTAGCTTTATACACAGTTGTGTATGAAATTTTACTACAGTGTGACAATATTAACTTATAGTATACAAGTAAGTAATAACACATGGACTTAAACTATAATTTTAATTTAACATAGTTTATGATTCCTTACCTCCAGAGCAAGTAGAAGGGTAAACCATAGAGTGCAGTATCGTAAAAGTAAGAATACATTTTATATAATTTTACAAGGTATATTAACGCTTCTAGTCAATCAGTAACAAAAATAGTGTGGGATCTGTGGAAAGAGTCTACTCAAGAGAACTCTTAAGAGACACATTGCATCCTTACATGCTGTAAATCTTGAGTTAGAAGAACAGAAGTTAGTACAAGCATTAGGTGAGGAGAGAGACAAAAAACTAGAGGTGTAGTAAAATTTTGAAATCATAATGCCAAGAGAAGAGAAAGTTAAGAATGTCAAAACTCCAATAAAAGTGGCAAACATTAAAGAGATTGATAAGAGCGATGTAAACAACTTCCCAGAGAAGTCTTGGGAGTTCAAGCAGCTGCATCTCAAGGTGAAGCCTCACTGGAAGATTCTTAGCACACTCAAACCATTGCATGATGTTCCAATTCCAGCCAAACCAGTAATTTAATTCTATACTAATTGGTTTAGGTGTGCCTGCAACACTAGCTGCTTGCAAGAGGTGAGATTCTCTAAGGAGTGTACTATGAATTGCTGACACTAGACATGAAGCTCTTTCCAGATCAAATTTATGTTCTAAAGTCTTTAGTATATTCACAAACCACTTAGTCTATTAAATAATAGAATCAAAGAGCAGTCCTTAAGTAAGATACATATGACTAACCATATTTTCAATAGAATTTGTGAACCCCAAAATTATTGGATTGATGTAAGAGACAAGGCGTTCTATCTTTGAGTCTTACCTTAACAGTCAACTGGTTAGATGCGTCAACAATACTTTCGCAGAGTACCTTGACGAAGTCAACCCAGACTGTGCAGAGGCTCTTGAAAATCTTAGGACCAATGAGAAAATTGACATTGATATTTTTGATTTCCTTGGCTGCTCAAAGTTCAACTTCATTCATTCTAAAACTCATATCAATTGGAAGCCTGGCACCTACAGAGAAAGACCACGCAAGGGTCTATTACTTTATCAGCCGTCATCCAAGTAAATCTAAAATGCCAGGAGCCTGTTCGAACAAGGATGGTACATAGCAATGGTGTTTCAGAGGCTAGTCAACCATTTCATGAGCTTCTTATACAAATCAACATCGTTTCAGCATCAATGCCTCATTACATATCTCAAACAGTGGTTAAATGAGAACAAGTCTCTTAGGGCAACCACATCAAGACCAGTAAGGGAGAGGAACTTCTAGCCATCGCTAAGAGATATGAGAACTTGATATGCCACTTGCTTCACCCCTCAACTAAAATTCACAGGGGTACTATACAGTATCTCAAGAGTCAAGTTTCAAAGAAAGCTAGCTCGTGCAAGACTTTACCCTAGAATTTACTTCCACCCACCTGTAGCTTAGAATGGCAAGATTGAAGAAGGCTCTCAACATGGGAACTGTGATGAGATCAAATTGCTTTGACAATGCCACTGCCTACTTGATTGTGAGGGGTGACAAGGAAGAATGGATCTACGAGTGAGAGTGATTTATGTTGAGTTCGTGATGTTGAAATTTAAATTCAGATAGTTAAATAATTAATGTCATATATTCCTTACCTCTTTCATCAGCCTGCATACCCACCTCACTGTATTCATTAGTATTGAGTCTTTTATATTTTTTATATTTTATTTTATTTCAAAACCCCAAAACCCCTACTTGCATGGAATCAAAGTCGCAGTATATAAGCAATGAGGAATAGTCAGTTAATTCTTCCCATCATTACAGTTATTAGTCAGAATCAATTCTGAACTATGGGTTTCTTAGTAATCAACAGTTTGAAGAGATTAAAACGAGTGCGCTGAAGCCATAGTCGAAGACTGTGCTCAAGTGGACACCAGTGGTGCTGGGCACCAACTTCCCCTCCAACCCCAAACCAGTGAAACTCACTTACACTTCAGGCACCCTCCTCAACAATGGGCAGGTTCCACCGTCGACGATGGGCATACTGGGTGGGCAAATCATACGACTGCCATTGGAGAACGTTGAGTGAGCAGTGTCGTCGTTGGTCGATGTTGAAAGTCTGGCAACTGATGACCAGCTATGTTATGGCCTCGAGCAGTACCTTCGCATGATTAGAAAGCCATCGCAATCTTCAACACAAAGAAACCCCAATGTGATGCCCAAGAACCTGCAGATCAAGTAGAGCGATGAGCTGTGGCAGGGTCTACAAGACTTCATGAAATAGCAGGGTGGGAGTACTGAATTCCTCAATGGGGATCATTCAAACTATGAAGCCATGAATGGATCATCCAAGAATCCTTACCTCAAACGCAGATGCGAAGCTGGCATTGAAGAAGATCTCTGTAGTACAACATTACAAGGTGGAGGGCATGAAGCCCAAGGATATTGCGCTTGAGATGGGTGTGGATCGACGATTTGTGTACAAGGCCATTGAAAAGTTCAAATTGGAGGTGGAGCACCGAGTGCTCAATCCGAAGCCAAAGCTGAAGAATGGGAGGAAGAATACGCGGAGCAACCCGCTGTTGCTGAGGGCGATTGCCATCGTGCTCTAACACAACATCTACAAGGTCACAGGCTGGCGCCTGCATCATAGCCTGCTTGAAATGCAGTGTAAGGAACAGGAATTCAAGAACCTCACAGTGCCTTGCGTAGCTACTCTGCTAAAAGTAATGAAGGAAAGTTTCCATTTGAGGTTTGGCAAAGCCCAGAACGCTAATGCCAAGTATAGAGACCCATCATTCAATGAGAAGCGGCTATGGGTATCACGACTGCTCGCGCAGCTATTCTTGGAAGATGCAGTGATCATATCAGTGGACGAGTCCAACTTCAGGAGCGATTACCTGCCAACCAAGCAATGGAGTTTCAATTCAGCTGCCCTTCACAAGGAAAGTCGTGGGATCGACTCCTCCCTGACGCCTGCAGTTGGTAAGACTGAGGTCCTCGTCACCGACGATGTCATACAGTATGCTGAGATGCTGGCTGGCTACCCCAACAGAGAACCAAGTATGTTGACTGTTTTTGGGGTCAGAGAGCAGGATCAAATGAAGGAATCCGACATCGCACTTTTGCAAAGCAAAGTTTTAATTCATGATGAAAGAGACCTGAACTCTGAAAATCTGAGACCCCAAGCAATTCTGGGAAACAGTAGGTGAGTATTGCCATCGTTGCCTAACCGATTGAGTATAGTGTCATCAGCAGCTCCAGATTGGGTAGTCAAGATAGGTAAGGTGTCAATCACTGTTAAGAGGACCAAGTTGGTATCAGTGAACGATCAGTGGCTGGATCTGGAATTGTTCCATCGAAGATTCCAAGGCCAAACTCGAAATCGATCTTTCCAAAGTTACGCAGGAAATCTTCCACCCAGGAACAGCATATCCTTGATAGCAGGGAGCAGAGCATTGCAGCCACCCCTGTCAAATGCAGTCATAAATAGAAGTATACTCAACTGTCACCTATCTTGGAAGCCCCAGAGGGCAGTGCTCATTACTCATCCTTATAGAAGCGCTTCCAAGCGATCAGAATATAGAGCTCTTCCAAGAAGCCTTCAAGCCAACCATAGACCCCTCTGAAATCGGCTTCCACTCTCACTCCATTGGTTCAGAACCTGGCCAGCCTCCGGCTGCAGTCAACCAAGCGTAAGGGCAGTGAGGTGGTCAATGCAACAGGCCATGACAACTGGACAGCCATTACACCCAGACGCTTGCAGCTGTCCAGCAAGGTATAGAGTAGCAGTAAAGTCACAGTGAAGGAGTATGAAAGTAAGCTATAGATATTTGGTTTTATACTACTTTAGTTGATACAAAGTTATGTCTACCCAACTAGTTGAATGACTAAGCACCTATAGTATACTCTGGCAACCTCGATGCTCAACCATCGCAACAGTATACTCCCATCGCAACAGTCAGACAGCAAGTCAACCAGAGGTTGGGCACTTATGGCACCATGGCTAGGAATCTCTCAATCACCAAGGAATCCACCAAGAGGCAGCAGTTCTCGATGAGCTTCTTGGCAGCAATCACTAAGGACCAGCTGGTCTCCAGCCAAGTCATCGAGGGCCCATTCGACGCCGTGCTGTTCGAGAACTTCCTCTACCACACCCTGCGCCAGCTGCGCACTGACAAGGACCTTGGCCTGAAGAAGATCGTGCTGCTCATGGACAACGCAGCCATTCACAAGTACTCTGAAGTGTTGGAGACTGCCAGGAAGTTGAAAGTCACAGTTCTATTCAATGCCGAGTACTCACCCTGGCTCAACCCCATCGAGCAGCTGTTCTCATACATCAAGAGGCACCTCAGGCAGGAGCAGGCTGACAGCAAGTAAGTGTAGTTATCATAACCTCTTATAGGATTCACTTGGTTAAGAGACTCTCCCAGATCCTGAAGGCCATGACCAAGAGTGATGTGAACAAGCTCTGGGCCTTCAGCGTCAAGCAGTGGTGCACCACCATCAGACATGGGTTCGTATGAGACAGTGATCAATGACGATGAGTGGAGTCGCAGGTGATATGACGCCAGTCAAGACAAGCATCAATAGCAGTTGAACTGTTAAATTAATTGATTAAAACTTCCCTATTATATATCACGCTTTTAAGTTTAAGTTTAAACTAATCAATCGTCAAACTACTCAAAACCTCTCTCACCTCCGCGCATTGCTGAGGTCAAGTCCACCAACACACCAACGATGAACCAACAGCATGAGCTACCAATGATGGCACCGACGGATCAAGGATGGAGCAATAGATTTTAAGATCTAGAAGATGAGAATGGATTGCTGGATAGCCTCAACTCAAGCCTATCGACGACGAATCGACATGAAGTGGCCATGCCAGATCGACGCCAATTGACGGTGTCAAACGATCATGGTAATCATCGAATTCTTGCCAAACATCGAGATCATATGCTTGGTTGATCAAGAAAAAATTGGGTTTATATTATGATGCTGAACACTAAAATCAGCAAATTTTGTAGTAATACACTCTCAATCAACACAATAGCTCCTAATATTTGGTCATAATTAAATATTTAATTTATTTATCAAATTTCCTATTTTTACGTATTTTAGTAATACTAGTTTTAGTTACTGCAATTAAAGTTGGTGGATTTGCTGGGGCTTCTGGTAAATCAGAGGCTATTACATAAATGTAGTCAGAGAGAAGACTTTCACCTAATGCATTTACAGCTGATACTTTGAACTTATTATTAATTTACATGTAAAATGTTATAGTTAAGAACCTATAAATATATTGTATAAGCTTGACCAGCAACTAATCCTGTTGTTTAAGTATGAGATGTGATAGTTGGATTGGTTTTGCATGGTGCAGTTGTAATTTTAAAAAGATCATTAATATTTATAATATAATATGGCCAAATCAATTTTAAGATAATTATTTTATCTCTTGTAATTTCAGTATAAGCACCACTTCCAGCAGCCATATATACATTATATCCAACCAGCGACAATCCATCAGTGTTGCTTGGCGCAAACCACTTGAAGTTGATATACGTATCACTTCTACTCTACAAATCAAGCCCAGTAGGTGTATCAGGTTTCAAAGCAGTAATAAATGCAGAGCTTGCACTTGATAAAGCACTCATACCAGCTGCATTAACTGCACGTACCTTGAATTGATAGTAGAAACCTGTGTTCAAGAGAGTTGAAGTGTAGGATGTGGACTTGCCAGCGTAGATTTCACGATATTGAGTGTCGAAATCTGGCTTGATATAGAGCAGGTAACGAATCACTTCTGAATCGCCGTCTAATGTTGGCTTCTGCCATTGAACTGTCAAGGATGTCACAGTTGTACTATTGTTTTTGAATAAATACAAGTTATAAAAAACTAAACAATTATAAAAATTATGTTTATTTCATTTTGATAGCAATAACTAGAGTAGGTGCAGTCATACCTGATGGAACAGTGATTGGTACAACAGAGAGATGAATACTATAATCACTTTCTCCACCTAAAGTGTTGTATGCTGTTACAGTGGTTTATTTTAATTCTAATGAAATGCTCTACTGTTGCTACTAAATTATATATAATCAGTGTAGCAGTAAGTCATGCCGCCAACAACAGAAGAATCAGTATAACTGAAAGTAGAAGCAGTAATTGTATTCATTAGGACTGGATCGTTATTATCAAATTAGAATAATATTAAAAATAAATTCATTCACATGCTTAATATTTAAAAAGAAATATTATTTATCAGCATCTGAACAGTCTTATCTATAAATCTTGAATCCAGTGAGTGCTTATCCACCATTATAAACAGGCTGCTCCCACTTGAAAGAAACGAATGTATTATCAAAGCTGATGACTTCTAAGTTTAGTGGTTCACTTGGCTTGTCTACAATAAGGAATTGATATAGATTGGACCAAGGACCATCCCCAACCATACTTGTTGCTTTAACTTTGAAAATATACTCCTCGCCTGCTTCTAAGTTTGTCACAACTGTTTGTAGAGCACTTCCAAAGTATACCACTTGATCTTATTGGTTCTCAATAACTCTTACCAAGGTGTAGGAAATAATTGCTGAGCCTTCGTTGCTTGTAGGTGCAGCCCATTCTAAGCCAATGCTGCTACCTGTCCTAGAATTTGCAACAACTGTAATAGCGCCTGGTGCTAATGGAAATCCTGCTGCTCTTACAGTTAAAATGTCACTAACTGGTCCTTCTATTGGATTTAGTCCAGTGACCCAGAATTAATGATCAACGTCTAGAGTGAGTCCAGTTATTATTGCTTCTGTTAAGTGTGGCTTGTCAGTTCCATCATAAGCAAGAGACTGTACATTATCACTCATTCGTTTCTGATAAAGTTTATAACCTGTTAGAGGTACTCCACCAGTTTCTACCAAAGCATACCACCCAATGGTGACAGTAGCTGTTGTAGTGTCTTTAATGGATGCTTTTCTGAATGGTTGTCTTGGAGTACCTGGTTGAGACATAGCATAGGAATTTATCTCAACTGATTTTAGACCTTCGCCAACATCGTTTACTCCTGATACTTGGAACTTGTAGAGTTTTCCCATTTACAGGTTCAAAGATGTGTAAACCTAAAGTAGTTTTTGCATAATCATCAGTTTTGAAAGATAATTCTTTATTGTAAATAAATACAATTAGCAAGTTTAGAAATTTTAATCATAAGATTGGATTTCAGTAAGAAGTGAGAAGTCGCCAGAGGTTCTGTAACCCTCATCCCAATAAACTCGATAAGAATTTATAGGTAAGTCAGTAGTGGCTGTTATAACTGGCTTATTCCATGTAAACGAAAGGGAAGTAAAATTTTATAAAAAGCTTATTATTCAAATATCCTTTCCTATTTTGTTAAAGGCATAATTGTCAATAAATTTGTATAAAATAATAATTGAAGTCTCGGTTGTTTAAGTAAATGCTGTTGTTGGAATGAAATTCTATTAAAATAAATTGACCATAGAATGTATTGTTTTTAATATATTAAACTTCTAATAGTTTAATGATTGTAGATGGTAAAGCTGCAGCAATAAACTCAGCGATATTACTATAAATACTCTACAGATTTTACTCACTGATGGCTATAACCTTGAATCTATAATGATACTTAGCTTGTAGTCCACTAGTCTTATCAAAGTTTAAGCCATTACCAGTGTAGATGAGAACCCAATTCTCAATATTAGCAGTACCTAAACCCTCTACTTCATCCATGTACAATTAGTATTGCTTTAGTGGGGAACCACCATCGTCATAAGCTGGGTCCCAGCGTACATTAATATTTGTTGAGGATGATGATACAAGTTGTGGGGTTCCTGGTTGACCTGGAATAGTGGCTGTGTAACAAGTTATGGAGGTTGAATTCAAACCATCTCCTGCTTTGTTACAAAAAATAAATAATCATAAAAATATTAATTGAGCAAATTATAACAGCGAAAGCGATTAATCTGTAGTTTGTTTGAGGCTGTAGGTTTTATATGCTGTAAGCTAAAATTGATGGATTATTTCTGCCATTATAAGCAACTTAGTAAACTTAATTCTTTTATAATAAGTAACTAAAGTTTTCTTAACATTTATTAAAGAATATGTCCCATTAACCATGCATTCCAAAATTTTACTGGATTTATACACTAAGTTTAAGACCCTCCCTTTCCATCATCAACCAAAACAACATATCCAGTAATTAAACTGTTAGTCGGAGGAGTGACAGCTGTCCAACTAACTGAGCAACTATCTCTGGTAGTACTAGTAATCGAAAGTGTTGTAGCACTTGGAGTATCAATTGCCCAAAAAGTAGATATAAGAGAAAGTGCTCCTTCTCCTATGGCTGTTACAGCTGATATTTAGATCTAGTAAGATTAACCTGAAGTTACTGTTGAAAAAGTGTAAGACAGCGTAGATGCTGATACTGTGTCTAGAAGCACAGAGTTTGAGTAGATTTTGTAGTTGTCTAACTTAGATGCTCCACCAATATAAAAATATTGAAACGAATGGACAATGCTAGGAATTCTAATTAATAAGTGAATGTCAATTGAAGGAATCCAAGAGAACTGAATCTGACTAGTACTACTCTTAATCAAAGTTGGTGCTTATCTGGGTGGTTGAGGAAGTTTCCCAGCCATTAAATTAAGTGTGGGGCTCATTGCACTCCAACCAGCACGATTCAAGACTTTAATACCTATCAAGTAGTTCTTGCCACTTATTAAGTTGTATATTGTAGTTGTTAGAACTGATGGAATAGCTTGACCATCGTAAACTATAATTAGATAGTTAGATTACAATTTAAAAGGATAATTATAAGATGCTTGGAACTCCATTGGAATTTGGTTCGTTATTACAAAATACCATAGAAATCAATAAATTTGTATTATAGAAGTCTCACACAAGTTTTACATGTTTTTACAATAATATAAAGGCGATATCCAAGCACAGTGGTAGAGCTTACTGTGGGTGCAGTCCATGAAACTCCAACAGAGTATTCAGTTCTTGAACTAACAACTATGCTTGGCTTAACCAACCCAGAAGGAACAGCCGCTGCATATTAATAGAGGACTCCACTGGCAACACTCTCTCCTTTAATATTAGCTGCAACCATGTACACTTGATAAAGTGAGTCAGCTGTGAGACTTAACACTTGGAATGTATTGGTGTTTGGAGTTATCAAACTTGACTTAGTGTAAGTTGGAGCAGTGTTTAGTTTGTAGTAAATATAGTAACCCAGGAGAGAAGAACCTCCATCGTATTCTGTTGAGATCCAGGACACAGTTATAGTGCCTGAGGTTGAAGTGGCTATTGTGAAGTTACGAGGTGTGCTTGGAACTACAGCAGCGAAACAGGTCAAAGCTGGAGATTGAGCTGAAACTCCAACTGGATTTATGGCTTCCACTTTGAATTTGTAGTAGGAAGACTTCTTAATATTTGATGTGACTGTGTAAGTTAATATAAACTTGAGTTATATTACAATATTTTGAATATATATTGAGAAGAGATTATCTGATCTGCCTGAGCCATCATATATTAGTTTGAATTAATCAGCGTTCTCAGCGATGTAAAGCCTATAACCAGTAATTAGAAAAATTCAGATGTTTGTTAAGAATAATTAAGATATATAATGGTTTAAGAAATAACATTTATACTAAAATAAATTAAAAAAAATTATTTAAAAGAAGTTGATAAATTATTTTAATTTCAGATCGGGATTTAAAATGATAAAATGTTCAACTATAAATTACAAATAACATGAACTTATTATCTTTTATATTTGTTGTGAATGACTTTATCTACAATTTGATTAAATACATCTATATTAGTTTTTATCATGTTTATTGAAATTATTTTTTTAACTACAAACATTTAATTAATTATAAAAATTATTTTCTTATGCTAAACATTTATTTTTATTTTATCCTTTAAATTTCTATAAGAGTTTGAAATTCAATTTACATCTATCATTTTATATATATATATAACCAAATTTAAACTATATTTTCTACTAAATGCTTGCACCATTATCAGTTGGTGCTGTCCATGAAACTTGAATAGCAACCTGATCATTTTAATAGCCATTGAGTAGATATATTTTAGTTTCAGTTGGTAAGGCAGGTTAAGCAGGTGCTGTTGCAACGTAGAAAGTGACTATATCTGATTTCTAGCTTTCTCCATTGACATTCCATGCAGTTACTTGAACATCAACCAGTGCTCTGGCAGCCAAAGCACCTTATTAACAATAATTATCAAATATTAAAATGAGACACCAGTAGTGTAGTAGTTTTGATTTGGATCTGTGATCTGAATAGTCTGAGTGACAGCGCCAGTTTGACCAACATCCAAGTAAACAGTAAACTTAGTGATGGGAAGACCTCCGTTGTTAGAAGGATTTTACCATTTGAATGAGACAATAGTTGTTGAAGATGAAGTGTACTGAACTAAAGCTATCTTTGAGGGAACAGTTCCAGCATTGATTGTGAGAGTATTTGATGCTACACTTTCTCCTATTCTATTTACTGCTTTAACAGTAGCAAGATAGGTCTTTCCTACGATAAGATTCTTTATTGTACCAAATGAAGTTATTGCCTGCTTGGTTGTATCAATAACGACTAAAGCAAACAAAGATTTAATTGATGATGAAAAACTCAAATGTATTACTATTTAACTAAAGCTGCATTACCAGATTAGTCATCCAAATATACTCTATAGCCAAGAGTAGCCACATTATTGGTGATTGCTGTTTCTATATCCCATGCGATGTTCACCTGGGTTTAATCAGTTTATGATGTTATTCTTAAGTTACTTGGGGCATTGGGTACTTGCCCTACTGTGATAACTAAATCTTCAGTGTATGGTGAATTTCCTGCTGAATTAACTGCCTTCAGCTTGTAAGTGATATACTCAGTTTTTTAATAAAGTTATGCATTAACTCAGTAATAATAATTTATGGTTTAACAGTACCTAGTGGACTGGTTGTTATTGCATCTGTGTAACTAGAAGCATCAGGTGAGATGACTGCTGCTAAGTCTGCTCCATCTTTACTTAAAGTATATTGAGTTATTGGCAAGCATCCGTTGTCAAGAGGAGGAGTCCAACTTAGAGTTATAGAGACTGAGGGAGTGACTGCTGTCATTTTCAGGTTTTAGGGGGCTGTTGTTACTTGACCAACTCTTATCCAAGCTTTCTAAGGAAGACTTTCACCAGCAGAGTTGACAGCTGTGACCATCAAGTAGTAGATTACACCACACTTAACATAGTCTGA
>ARYC01005543.1:0-11996 GCA_000711775.1 Oxytricha trifallax | reverse complement strand
CAAACAAATCGTAAAGTTGGTTAAAATTATAATAATAAATTAGATAATTAATTAATTTCTACAATTTCCTATTTTTATCTATTTTAGCAATATAGAGATTATTATCATGGTGAGTTTATTAATGACAAGAGAGAAGGAGTTGGTAGAATGTACCTAAAATCAAAAAATGATTGCATTTATGAGGGTAATTACTCAAAAGGTGAGAAAAACGGAGAGGGATACTTAATAGACCCAGTTAAACAAGTAATCATAAAAGGAAACTGGAGACAGGGAAAACTTGATGGAAAGACTACTGTCCTCAAGATGGAGGATATCGGACAGATTTAGGTCCTGGAGGAATAAGGGATTAAGGTCCCTGTGGACTTAAGAAATGTCTTCAAATTACCTTAACATTTAGAGGGCTTATGAAAAAGAGGCTTTGGAATATAAAAACTCGTCAAAGACAATCATAAATATTAAAAAATATGGAATTATATTAAACCAATTCAAACATAATAATTACTTGATTAGAGCTTTTATGATGAATAAAAGTAAGTGATTTATGGAATGAAATTGAACGGTTCTTTTAATATTATATTTTATACTATTAATATATTATCAAATATGCCGAAGAAAGATCAACAAGGCTATTATGGCTTCGACCCTTCAGGTCTAGAGAGAGCTGCCACCGTAATTCCCACTATGAAATTAATATTAATTTTAGGCTGCAAAATATCTTGATTAAAGTCCCAATGCGAAATAAGCCTTTGACTTAGCTTTGAAAAAGGAGGAGACTAAACAATTAGAGATTTAAGAAAATACTAAGTAAGAATCGATTAAACATAAGCTTGATGGATAGCATTTATTATTTGAAGAAATATTCATTTATCATTAAACCAAGATTTCTAATACATTGAAATATAGGAAGTTAGAGTTACAAAAGTCTTAAATTGCAGAGGAAGAACGCAGAAAGACTGTGCAATATGAAACAGAAATGGCCAAACGTAGAGCTGAATATCAAGTTTAGTTAGAATTAATTAATAAGCTCAACAAACTTCACATATTTTACCCCACAAAACTTAGAATACTAGAGTAATATTTGTGTTTTCTATTATTATTGTTATGGAATTGCAAAGAGATCAAGAAAAGCTTAGATAAAAAGAAGAGATGAGAGAAATGCGTAGAAATAGAGATGAAGAGAGTACCAGCAAATAAGAAATGTTGAGACGTTAAACTGTCGAATATGAATATCAATAAAAGCAATAATTATTTGCCTATTGTAAGTAGAACTCTCTCATTTTCAGTATCAGTTAAAATTTTGGTTGAAATTATTGACTGTGATCAATTCCATAAATCCTTTATAATCAAGAATCAATCGATTTACACAAAAACTTACAAAATTTTTTGTTACAAGATTTTAACTTCACTTTATAGAACAATAATTGAAGGCGGCAGTTAAACAACAACGCCTGCAAGAAGAGGAGCAATTGAAAAATGCAATGAGTCATTAGAGACTTAGTGAAGAAATGAATGCTCAGAAGGAAATGACTGAATAAAATTAAAATTTCGTCAAGGATTTGTTCAATAGAGCTGAAAATGACAAAAGAGAGACTCAAAGATATTTAAACCACATAAAAATGTTCATTAATTTCATAAAAAGCTCATTAGTCTAAAAAAAGTACATTTATTTGGTAATGGTACTAAAAATAACCTAAAGAAAAGAGTGGTTAGGAACTTATCCACACATAAAAATTTAATTAAGACTCAAAGATAAAACATAGTGACAGCTTTCAACATGGTGGGAAGCAGCGCTTAATCGATGTTTATGAATCCTAAATTCTTGGGAAGAGCAGCTTATCTTCTATTAATTGGTTTTGGTGCTTTCCATTTCACTAGACTCTCAATTGCTCTTTTAACAACTATGATTTTCTATGTTAAGAAGTAAATGTGAAAAATTTATAAGTAAAATTGATTTATTTCATAAATATTTTTATCATTATTAATCTCGATAGTAGCAATTTAACAATCTTATTTTGAATGTTTTTGCTTATAATAATTCACTGATATGTGATGGATTTTTTACCATACGTACTTTATTTATTGCTATTTATTAGTGTTGGAGAGGCATTATTGATAAATTAATGATAAATTAGCTCAACAAAATTTGAAATATTTTTTTTACATTTATTGGTAAATACCACTAAATTTAATTAATAACATAATAGTCGTAATTTCCTCAACCTTAGATGAAATCTATTGCTTAATAACTTTTTCTTAGAATTAGCCCACTACTTATTGATTCATCAATTACTCTAAATCTATGTCATCAGGAGCTTTTGTGCCATGTTTCTCCTCCCATATCAATCTAATAATTCTACCTTTGTATTGATAAAATGATTATTTAAAATTTGCAGTCAAAATCTATAATAAAACTCAATGTATTGTTTGAGGTACTTAAGTGTTTCAGTTACCATTATAAGCGAGAGATAAAGCAAAGTAGAGTTCACTTCTCCTATATTTCTTTCAATAGCATATATCCTATTATACCAATATTTAATAAGATTTCCTAAATAATACTTATTAATATATTCCTATTAATATTTTATATAGAATAATCTACCAATAGTCTTTTCCATCCATATTCTCCATCCGATCTATAATATCCTGATTATTAAAGAGCTCATTCACTAAATTCTTTAATTCTTGTGCCTAAATGTCAAAAGCTTCTTGGAATTTTTGAATTGTCCCTCTAAATGGTAATTTCGCAAAGATTTCCCTGGCTGCTTTGGTGGTGAAAATATCTGCATATAATTTTAGAGATTTAATAATAGTAAAATTAATTCATTAAAATAGAAAAAATTCATAGAATGACATAGAAAAATAGAAAAATAGAATATAAAAGGAATTATATATGAAATATCTGAGTCTTTAATAATTTCATGGTATTAAACAAATCTAATAACAATTTTCTCCTCTTCTTGACACCCTTCTGCAAATAGTTTTAACAAATCTTTCTTTTGGATTTCTATATGTTCTCTTAATTCGTTTATCATTTTCAGGGTATTCCCACCGAGCACTTTTTATTCTAAAAATTAACTAAATTGATTATTAATTCTAGTAAGTTATTAGAAAATACTGATAAAAGATTTAAATAAAACCAAAAATTTTAAAGAAAAATGGCTTTAATTTTCTTTAATTATAATTATATAGAGCACTTCTAACATCAAACTAAGCTCATTAAATGAAATTTAGTTTCCCTCATAGAGAGTATAGCTGAAATACACTAGTTGTGGCTTGTTAGATAAATCCACATGAAATTTAATGAAACTCCTTAACATGAAATCCATATATTTGTCTAAGTCAATTGAGGATTGCTTAGTTTTTTGCCCTTTTATTTTTAGTTTTTCTATTCTTTATCGTAAATCTAGGATGATCTCGCCTGGTAGATTTGATTTTAAAATTATCTAGAATTTATTTAAATCTTTATTAAATAACTTTATTTAAAATAAATTGTTATATATTATTATAAGAGTAGCATAGTTTCAAGCTTTTCTTTCATTACTTCAATTGATTTTGTTAATGAAATGTATTCTTTATCAATTTAAATACAATAGAAATAACTTCGGAATATATAAAATATATATTATTATCAGTTTTTTCATCATAATCAGATTTCAAGCCAATATTGCTGTTCTAAAGGGCATCCAAGACTTAGACATAGAATGTAGTCACTTCATTTGAGTATGGTTTATCGTTAATATGCATAAATGAGCAAAATTGATTGATTTTAGTGTGCATGTTCATATGATAAATCAAGTTTCTATATTTCTTAAAAAAGGAGTTCATTTTGAATAAAATATGCAATTTTAAAATGATAGTAAGAAGAAGCTATGAATTAAATGAAAGCTCTTTTTGCCATTTTATTGTGTCCGAATTTCTTCTAGCACTCATCAAATACAAACTCTGTTAACAAGTAATCTTTATTATGTGATTTTGAAGCATAGTACTACCTAATCATTTTTATAACTGTCTTCAAGCCTAGCTTAGCGAAATGTTTCTTTTTCATGTCATTATAGGCATTAAATTTCTCAATAATCAATCTAACTACAGGTCCGATTGCTCTAAATGGGCTTATCTTGAAAATTTTATTCTAAATGTATTGCTGAATACCTTGCCTTTTTTCTGATTGAGAGAGGTAAATGTTTAGAGATGTGTTTAATAAGTTTACATCTAGCCCTTTATCTTTAGCTTCTTAATAAATCTTTCTTACTCCATTTTTAAAGCCATCGTCGAACCCAAACTGCCATCCATCTTTAATACTTTAAATTCTAACTATTTTAAATTGATAAACATTCAATTTCAAATGAATTCAAAGTATAAATACCAAGTTAGTAACCTTCTTGTATACCATAATCCTTACTCTCAACGGCACCCTTGAAATATCCAGATGACATACCCCTATAAAACCCAATGACAAACCCACGATGCCACGAGTTCACCCACAGGTCAAACTGCTAAATGAATCTATCTTTGACCTTAAAATTCTTATTCATTTGATCTTCGAGCTAAGTCTTTCTCTCTTCAAGTGTACAAACATATTCCTCTAATTCACGGATTTTAGATAGTAATTCTTTCAAGATAATGTTGGATCTCTCAATTTCAAATTTTGAGGATTTCGCTTGTTCCTAAAAAAGAAATATTGGATTCGACTTTCTTATTTACTGATAAAATTATCTTACTTTTAACTTTTCCATAAAAGGGTTTGGTTTATGTTTTTTATCTATTGATAAATCTGCAAATGCGTCATGTTTCATAATGAACTCTTGCTATTTAACTATGTCTTATTCAGCATCTATTATAAACATGGCTTAAACAAGGAAAGTTTCATACCTCTGTTGAATGTGTATTTGTACAGTTTATCAGCTTTATTATCAAATTTATAAATCTCAGCAGGGTTTATGCCACAATCCAAAAAGTCAATCATCCAGAGAGTATCAGTTTAGCAGCTCTCATCTCTATATTTAGAGTAAAGATAGGTTGGCAATTTGAAGTTCTATAGATCTTTGTTTTATTGATGTAGCTAATTTATTTCCTGATTTTATTGCCTCAGTGCACCGAGTGGGGAGTCATTTTTATTGAGACTTGCTAGAGCAGATTTTGGCAAGCCAGATAAAATGTCTTTTGTGTTGTCTGTAGTCTGGCCAAAGATTTGGTCTATAACTAAATGCTTGATCTCGTCTTATTCGTTTTTCAAGACATTAGAGACAACTAGTTTTAAAAGTTGTTTTTTAGAGAGCTTGTTTGATTTAAGGTTGTCTAAGATCATTGAAACGATAGTAAACTATAAAAGGAAAACTTTTTAAGATAAACATTTTTTTTTAAAAAAACTATTTATTAACCTTGCCTTTGAAGGCATCTTGATTCTTTTAAAATAAGTAAAAAATAAAGATTTGTAGATGATTAGAGGAGTTCAGGATTAGCTTGGATCATTTGCTATTATTAATCATAGAACATTTTGTTTTTGTCATCGATCTATTCATACTGCTGATTCTCTTCAATAATCTCATGCTACATGCCAAAATCTTCATGTTACAAATTTTAAATGTGCTAATCATCATTTCCATCGAGAAAATTTTTCATTTATTCTTTTTCTTTCTGTCTCTTGGCTTATTCCTGCTACTTTAGTATTTAACCTGGAGTCATCTTTTGCTGATCAATCTATTCCTATGTTAATTAATGTTTATCTGACAAAGTTCTATATTATTGATCAGAATCCTCTTCATCTGAAGAATCTAAATCTACCAACAAGAAGTCCTCAGCTTCATGTTACCCATCAATTTTCTTTCCATCCTCGTAATCGGAATTAGCATTCAAGTCACTCTATTGACCATCCAGGTTCATATCTATGACCATTTTCTTGTCAGGATTAATTTCATCTTGAGTTTTAACGAACTTACGTCTGTACCTCTTCTCCTAATCTTCAAGCTCCTTCACTTATCCTTCTTGAACCAAAATAATTCTATCTTCAGCTTCAAGTATTAATGATTTAAAATCACTCTCGTTAAGTACATCATTCTCAGGGAATTGCATTGATTTATCATCATAGCTTAAACTTGAGTCTAAGGATTTAGATTTAGAATTAGACCCTGACCTGCTTGATCTATCAGCATCTATAATTCTAGAGATTGGCGTCATATCTTACCCAATGCTTCTGAAAGCAGATTACTAGTCAAGATTAACTTAATTTAGCTAAACGTTATGAGTATTCAAGCGGATAATTGGATCGTTAGAGTTAAAGGATTGATTTTGTTATAAATTTTAAATTTAAATACTTGGAGTTGTTGGGTCGTTGTTTCTTGCTTTTATTTATAAGAACTGATTGGCTTTAAACAAAGATTTCTTATGAGCTTGTGAGAAATCTAAATGTGAGAGGTTACCTTAAGAATCATTTAAGTTAGGCTCTTCAGCTAAATTCTAAAGCTTAAGCTTTACTTTCATAAGCTTCTTTATATTATTTTCTGCATCCTCTTTTTCTACCTTTTTTTAGTTGTTTAAATTTTATTCCAAATAACTTATACCTGAGTTTACATTTCCTGAGGGATTAAAACCATCTAATTTAATGTTTAACTCTCCCTCATCGGATTCTATGTTTGAGCTTTCTAAAATTTTCTTAACTCTTTTTGCAATTCTAGTTTTCAACTCTTGCTAGAGTTTAGTTAGTTCTTTGTCCTCTGTAGGTCTGAAAAGTCTTGAACCTCTCCTTGAAGTTAAAATTTTTTTCTAGATTCCTTCAACTGCTCTGGCAGACAATTTTTATTGGTCCATGTTAACTACCTTAATTTTCTGGCTTCCTAAGTGGCTTTAATTTGCTACACTCTGCTTTTCAAAATCTTCAATTTGATTGGTAACTTTAAACTTAAACTGTCTATTTGCAAGCTTCAACTATAAATTCTAAAGGTAAAATATAACATCAATTTTAATTTTATAATTTGCTTTAATGACTAAAGAATCAATCAAGTGATTATTCATTCTTTATAACTTTCTTTTTTTGAATTTAGTCTCATCTAAAACTTCCTCAAGTTTCAAAATTTTTAAATTAAGTTCTTTGTTTATCAATTCTAGTTTATCAAGTTTCTCTATTCTTTCTTAATTAGTCTATTCAATGCTTTATATCTGAGTTTCTTGATTCTCTTTCAAAATTGTTATTTATGATTGAGCTTTGAGAAATATTCTCTGTTTTTCATTCTTAAGTAGAGCAATACTATCTCTTTCAATGCCTAAAATCATATCTAATACTTTTTAGAGAAGGAAACCCCTTTCTTAACATTATATAGTGACTTATTTTATGAGTTCATTTAAAGTGAAATCTAACAAGTCTTGTATTCTATGAGATCTTGAGTTAGAATTTTGCTGCTAAGTCAAATATTCTTTTTGAAAGTTATTGTCTTAAGAAATTAAATTAGAATTAGGACTGTCTTAGCCTTCTAGGTTATTACCACTTGCCTTATATATTTACTAATTTAACTTTGAGTTGTCTAAGGTAAAATGTATCAAATTTTGCAACGTTTCATCAAACCAGTTTATTAAGATTTCAACTTATTACCTACTTGTGGGCTAACCAAAAGCCTAGAGCATGCCTTAATTAATAGGCATAGTCAAAGGCATTTTATGGTTTGTTATTAAATCACTGAAGTTATTCAAGTTGCTTCTAAATATCTCAAAAACAGTCTGTTTAGTCTAATCTTTTGTAAAACCATCAACTAATCTCTCTTTCTTGGATTGATTATAGTTTTGGTAACTGCTGACGAAACTAGGATATATCATGTAACTGTTATTTTTGAAGATATTCTCATTATATAATCAATTTAAAGTCTAATCTTGCATTGATGATGTTTTTATATCTATAAAAGATTATTATGAAGAAGCTCTCTAGTTGGGACCATCATTAAATAAAGGATACATATTCATTCCCTTCTCAACTGCAGTCAAATCTTTCTCTTAAATAATTATATTTCTACCGGGAGCTTGAGCTTATTACTCAACAAGTATATTTTAGCTTTAATTTTAAGTTCTCGTTTTGCTTTCTTTTAAATATGACACGTCTCTCGAAGCATTTTTAATTCTTCCAATTTTCCTTTTGAGTTCTAATGTATCATCTAAACGTTTTAATGGAGATAATCTTTAAGATAAAAATCCATTGCTCTATGTCCTTTTCATCATTTTATCAATATTTTATGAACTTATACTTTCCCTTTGAAATTGGGAAGAATTTGAACTTTCTAATATATCGATTCTTTTCAGTAAATCATTCTAGAATCTTGAAGTTTCCTAGCTTCTTAAATCAGAATGGCTTTATTTCTAATCTCTAAGTGTCATTATAGGTATTCCCAGTTTATTCACAAGCTTTATTGGCCCTTAATTTTTAAAGAAATTTGAAGTTGATTAGGAAAATTGATTGTTCTTTAGGTTTGAAGTTGTAGTACGCAATTTTTCATAATCATTGATACTCTATTCATTAGATTATTTTGCTTCTCTTCATGTAGTAATATTTCCATCATATTTTGAATTGAAGTTAATGTTGATTTACTAATGATTACTGATAATTATAGGCCCCATTTGATTTAAGAATTAATCACTCTTCATGTGATTATTTACCTTTGGATTGAACTATTTAGAAGTGTTCCTGAAAATTGAGCTCTATTTATTTGCTACAAAATTTGTGTCTCCCAAGGAAATCGCTTTTTTATGTAAAGTTACCCCTTCTTAATTTTGTTTACTTGACCTTTTCACGAATTATAACGCCCTTTCCTTGGGGAGAGTGTCTGGAAGTTTCACTAAGAAGGTGTCGTTTATTCAACTTAAACTTAGCGTGTTATTCATAAGCATTTGGTTTTGATTTAATATTGCTTAAATATAATTGTAACAGGGAAATTATTTGAGAAAATAAAAACTTTGAATTATTAGGCTAATTAATCTTTAATAATGGTGAAAATTTTGAGATTTTAAATAGTAAGAATTTTAATTAACTCTGCCTATTAATGAGACGGCTTCATAAAATAGTTTATAGAAGAGTGATAATTGTAATTAATATTTAAGTATAAATAATTAGGACCTTATGTTTATAAACTAATCTACCATAATTTGTAAATAATATTAATTCTATCTCTCCAATTAAATTATAATCTATTAATAATTAGCTTTGATTGATGTTTAATTGAGACTACTGCTTATCTTACAATATTAATATTTTTTACATTTAATATGCTAATAAATTAATGTTATTTTTTTTTAAAACAATAATCAAAACCCCAAAACCCCTTAGTGAGGTTTATAAGTGCTTGATTTGTAGGGTATAGTTGGGGTCTTATTGGGGTTAGTAGAGAAAACGCAGTTTTTATGCGAATTTAATTAATATTTAATGAGTATTAGAGCACTTAATTCAAACAAATTTAATCTGCTTTTCTTTGTTGTATCTTTTGAATCTTGCTCTCTATAGTGGCTCAAGTATGTCATCTAAGGATTATCTAGGATATGAAGGAGCGCTCACGATTATCATCTCTACTATGCTTTTTATTTCTTCGCAGACATCTTCTTACTTTATATGCTTCTAAGCTTAGCTAATTGATTGTTTTTCATGCTTTGTACCAAAGTAAGACATACATTCCATGTCACTTTCTAAAATTATTGCTGCTACTGCCCAAACATCCCATTAAACAGAACCATTAGTCCACTTCTCTCTTATTGGGAAGTAACCTGGAGTACCAAGTACCTGTGCTAAAGTGACAATCTCCTATCTTCAAGCTCTATTGAAATCGATAACCACTACTTCTAAAGGGCAGTGATTTAGCATAACGTTTTCAGGCTTCAAATCTCTATGAACATATCCAAGTTCATGCAACTCCTTAACACCCTGAATCATATCTGAGAGTATATCGTTTAATCATCAGGGTATCTATTGTGATAGGTAGTCTCTCAGAGTCATCTCAAATTTCTTTAGCCTTAATGCGATGAAACCATAACTTAAAATAACACCATTTAGCTTAAGCAAATTCTTGCAGTCTTTTCTTTAGGCCTCTCTAAGTACCATGTATTCAATAGCAAACTCGTTCTAATACTGTTGGTTCTTAATAAGATAACTGAATGGATACACCTTGTATGCATACTCATCAACTACTATGATCTTTGCTTTTGCAGGCACGTTTATATTCAAGTAGTTTTCAATACAAGTGCTGAGATCAACTGCATTTAATGCAGGTATATTCATTGCCTTCGCTTAGAAGCATGCTAAAATTGTATTACCTGCTGGCTGGTTCATCGATTCATATCGCTTCTGTCTCTTGAGTCTCTCTTGCTGCTCTCTTTATGACTCAAGGGTATTAGATTTTCTTTTAGCTGGCACTAGTTTTTTAGTCTCTTAATCTTCAATCAAGGACTCACTGAGGTGATGCTTTTGCATATGCCTTTTAACTTTAGCTGAGTGAGTATAAAATTTCATGCATGTCGTACACTAATACCTACCATCTACCTTTTCATGCTTGAAATATATCTTGGCTTTGCCAGAGTGTACCTCTTTAAGGTGTCTCTTCAAGCTTTGTTCAGTTGAGAAATGATTCTAGCAGTCTTCACATTAATATGTTTTTATCTTTCCGATTGGTTGCTGTTCTTTTAGCTCCTCAACATAATCAATTTAAGTTTAAACCCCTATCTCTGCACTCTCCCTCTGGTTTAATACTTCTATGATAAAAACCTCTGCTTCAAATTCAAGAGCTCTTAGCTCTACCTCCCTCTCAACATAAATGATTTCAGGCTTTTTAGTGGAGCCAAAGTTGAGCATTGATTGACCTGCTCCTAAAAGTGCCGCTCTACGATTTAAGTTGACCGCCATGTTTAAATTCAAATTTAAGTTTCTATTATAAAGCTCTTAAAACCTCTATAGCTATATCTGGAATATATAGGAGTTGCAACAGCATTAATGATGGTTTGATCTAAGCTCTAAGACTTCATATTTATACTCAGTTTATAAGTATAATTTTCGAAATTTTACTCTTAATAATTTTGATTGTGGTACCAACTCAGATAAAGTTCAGGTTGGTACTGGTACCAATTAAGTTTTAAACCAAATTGGAACTTTTCCATTAAAACCTCACTGGATTAAAACTAGGTACTAATTAAGTTTTGGTACTATTAAATTGGTACCAATTAAACTTAAACGGATTTAGTACCGGTACTAACTAAATTTTAACAAATTTAGTACTAATTTAATGGAACTAAATTGATAAAAATGGAGCTCCATCTCTGAAGTTTGTTACAGCTTCTACGAACTTTCTCCACGTATCTTTACAGTGTTGACCTCCTATAAGATGCCCATATTTAATAGTAAGTTTTTAAACAATAGGATCCAGAAGTCTATAAATTATAATTTGAAATTCAATAATAGGAAGAGGAACAAAAGATGGAATCACTCAATGATCAAATGAAAAGAGTCGAGGCTCAAGAAATGATCTCAAGATTCAGAAGTAAGGAAGATCTCTATCGATATTTAACTTTACATGGTAAGATAACTTGACGACTATTGACATCTTAAACAGTTGGATTATTCCTTCCGACGATGGAAGGTACCAAAATCTCATTTCTAAGAGCGATACTCTGTGATGAGAAGAAAGCCTTCAAAAACACTGAAATTAAGTTGATAGAAATACCAAACTACCCTGAGATTTCAGTCACTAATCTTTATGAGGATGCCATGTAAGATGAGGAAGTGGTAGTTACCTTCCTACCAAGAAACAACTCTCTAATAAACTACCAGAGAGGAACTTTTTCTTTGGTGGTCTTGGTACAATAAAAGAGGAGTATCTCAGAGAAATAATTGAAGAAGCACATAAGAAACGATATTCTATCTCTCCTGAAGACTAAAAAAAAGCAAGGCATTCTAATAAGCTCAGCTTGGCTAGAGGAACTTAAGAAGCATCCTTATCTTTCAAGTAAGCTTTGACATATAACTTTGTAGGAAAATCTGG
>ARYC01005541.1:0-12759 GCA_000711775.1 Oxytricha trifallax | reverse complement strand
CACACTCACAAGTCAGCTAGGTGCAAAAGAAGACCAAAGTTGAAGAAAAAGATGATCTTATTGAGAAGACAAAAAAGTAGACTCTTGATAAATATGGTGTAAGTTTAGAATTCAAAATATAGTAATATTGTAAAATATAATCAATTTTCTATTTCAAATGGTTATGGGATTATTAAGAAATTCATGATATTTATCGTTTCAATTTTATTTCAAATTAAAAATGAGTGCTAAAGTGTTTGCTTATAGAAAAAATCAGTTGGCAAGAAATACATGTAAATCGCAGCTGCTATGAGTGGATCAGGTTAAAACGTAAATATTTTTCTTTTTTTTTATTATTTTTTAGTTCGGTGACAAAGATGACTTTAAACTAGAAGAGAAAGTTACAGAAGAATCCCAGGGAATCAGACTGTTACGTAAGTTCTACTAACTTTATTCACTTTCTTTCAAAACCAACTGATTTAATTTCCTTATGAAACTACAATTTATGTGCATTTATCTCAACATATGCTTTTAGACCAGGGATACTTGCAATCCTACATCGATTTCTTCTACGTGACCACGGAGACTACTCCCAGTGAGATAGAGCCAAACATTAAACTTAAGGAGGAGCAGAGAATGAATAAGCGCAGAGGCAAGTTGCCTTTCTAGAAGAATTAAGATTCATTGCTCACTCTCAGTGATAATCTAGTTCAAGGGGAAAACTTCTTGAGAAGTCAAAATATGAAGATACATTTATACATAAACATTTTAAGATTTATCAGAGAATAGGTCTTATTCATGAGAAACTTGGAGACTTGGATAAGTCAATTGTTTTCCTCAATATATAATTAGAACATATTATTTAATTGTGAATTAAATTAAATATGTTTCAATTATTTTATTAACTAAAAAACAAACCTATTGTTGCAATAATTACAGCTGATTTATAGTATGTATTTTTATTCTTATGAAAATTAGGAGAAGCTCATAAAAAGTTGGCTGAGACTCACTCCAAGAATGGGAACATTAGTGCTGCAATCAAGCATCTTGAAAGTCTCCTTAACATTGCCATTGAAGAGAACATTAAATAATTTCATGAATAATATTTAAGGACAATTATACAATTAAAATGAATTATCTATAGGCTTAATACAGAGTTTTTGTTTTTAATTATATTTGAATTATCAATTAAATGAGATTAGCCATTTTTTAGAATTTTTAATTGAGTATTTTAAGTATTTTTCTTCTTTAGTAATCTGACAGTTGTTTAACTTATCGTAGAATTTTCTCATTTAAACATGTTATGTCTCATATTATTTTAATTTTATGAATATTTTTTTAGCTATATAATTATAAAATTATTATAATCTTATAAAATTCTCATTACTTAGTCTTCAACTTAAACTTAATCCTTTTGTCAAAAGCTGGTAGCAGAGAAAGCACACAAATTTAGGTAAATCCCACGGTAAGCAGACTAATGAATATTGAACATAACATAAGAAATCTGGAAGTTTTCAATGCATTCAAATATTGTAGGAATTTATTCGAAATTTGGTAATTATTTTTAATTAAATTTAAATAAATCAAAATAGTGGCAGTTAAAGTTGGCCGATTTGAACGATCTTGGGCTTGTTGATAGAGAATTAAAAAATAAGCTGGACTTTACTCTTGGTAGTACTATTTTATTGCACCGAATAGTGGGAAAACGCGATTTTAATTGAAGGATAAATTTATCGAATTTAGATGCATTTAATTAAGTCGAGTTATTTCGGTCAAGAGATGGGATAAAATAGTACCCCAATAAAAAGGTTCTGCCAATTATTATTTCTCTATAGAATAAGCCCAGATCGTTTAATTGGCCAGCTTTAACCGTCATTAATTAATTATTTGTTAATTTATAATAGTTTCTTCAAAATCGAATGTATTCCTACAATATCAACGAGAATACAAATAGGAAGATAGGGGAGTTCAAGTTTGATATTCCAAAGTTCCTTATTAAATAGTCAGCAGATAGAGCCTGACAGATTGCCAGAGTCAGATTAACAATCCATGCCATTATTGCAAAAAAAGCGAAGCAAGCAATGTTAAATTTTTCACACTTTCCATTCCTACATGTTTAAATCTCACTTAAAGTAAAATTATTTTAGAGGATAAAATTATGGAATGAATATTAAAACCGTCATCAGATATTTTAAAAAGGATGAAAACGCTTTTTTATAATAATCTAAACACCTATTTATTCTTTACTCTTCTTTTATATATAACAATAAATTAGTGGTTAAACTAAATAAAACTAGATTTATTGGAAATTTTAATGTGAAAATAGGTGGTTATGAACCGTCAAATATAAGATAAATATTAATTGGCTGATATTATATATAGTTTACACACCTGATTAATTTTTGTCAGAAAAAATTAATTCGCTAAAGAAATGTTTAAATAATTTACGGCAATTATAATTTGATTTTGACTTAAATTTTCCACTCCTAAAATTCGTTCTAAATTGAATCATAGAATTTATTAGACATTGACAGAATATATAATGAGTAAAATAAATATAATAAAATATATATTATATATTTTAAATTCGGACTTCAAGTTATTGATCAGCAACTTTTAATGATGAGCTTTCAATAACCCCCAACATAACTCAAATCAATTATTGTAGGGAACATTAAATGCAGGTGTTATGTTTCTTCTTTCAAATCTCTTTCCTGAGTCTTTAAATTTATGAACTGATAAGTTATCTGCAAACAGGATAATCTCATAGTCGTAATTGCCTCTGAGTTAATGTAAAACCTTTTTTATTATTCAGTCTTTATATAAAGAAAGTGTATGACATAAGTCACGAGCCCATTATCTTCTTTTATTTCATTATGAATAGTTTGATTTAACTTAATAATTTAATCATAAACTTCAATTTTACGAAAACACTTTAATTGAATATTTTTGTTATTTGATTTGTAGATTATAAATAGGGTCTTATTGGGGTTAGTAAAGAAACTTTCCCAAACTGTAAAATGAGATATGAAAAAAGTGAGATTAAGGTCTAATTATAATAAGAAATATTTAGAGTTACTTCTTAAGCTTAGAAATGGAATGAGTATTAATATATACTTAGTTAAATCAGTCTGAATTATACAGCTATAGCAAAACTCCTACACAAGCGTGTCTCAACTTTTAGGTATCTGTTAGCTTCTTTTTAACACTTAAAAACATTCTGCAAGGAAATAAAAGTTCTCTTAGGCTCATATTGACTATTTCCTCGATTCAAAACTGTTAAAGAATTGGCACACTTTAAACTTGACTAGCGAGCTATTGTTTCACCCCAAGAAAAAACTCATTAAACTATATGCTGTAAGATACATTGAACACTGGTGTTATTCTTAGTAGTTCATAACTCTTTCTTGTTTCTTTTGTCTTATAAACAGAAAGATATCAACGAATAGTATAATCTCTTATTCAGGGAACTTCTCTCAGCTGCTCTAAGAACTTAATTTACTGCTCTGTCTTAATTGAGCGAGGATGAATAACATAAGTTTCTAAATAATCATCCTTGCAAATACCTCCAAGAATTTTCATTTTTATTACCTTGACTTTCTTGTCATATACCTCTATATTACTATTTTTATACCAAAACTTCTAGATTAATGTGTTTAAGATCATTACAGCCTCGTAAAAGAATGTATAAACTTAAAATTTTTTCGATTATGCTATATTCAATAAGTCATTAATATAATATAAAACATTGCTATGAATTGGTATAATTAAATCAATCACTCTTTAAATACGATTCAAGCCTTTTATAAGAGAAACTATTTCGTTATAAATGTTTTCTACATATTATGCAGAAATATTCTACTAAGGGAACTGGAGGTGATGAAAGTAGCTATTTGGTTGAGAGAGAATTTAGTGCAATATTAAATTTTTTTCATTGATTAGAAAAGTTAATATGCAGCTCTAATAAATTTAACTGACTCTTAGACAATCAATTAAGCTTTAATTTCACAGCTGACAAACATTACGAGTGAGCATTTGATGGACAACTCTTTAAAATCAGTGTAATAGATTAATATTTCAGTACTGGTTTGACTTCTTCACTTTATTTATAACATTTATAGTGCAATTTAAACAGTAAATATTGGTACATTCATTGTCAATCAGACTACAGTTGGGGTTTTGGGGGATTTTTAATTCATAGACTGTAAATAATAGATCTAGGTTCTAATAACCAATGGGTTTAAGTTGCATTAAATATAATTTTTCCCACATAAATTTAAAATCATATAAGTGATAATAATAAATTATATTTTTTTTTAGAAACTGAAATTTGAGTATTACTTTTATTTATAATAAATTAATTATAAATTATAAGTTTTAGAGTTTTCAGAATAAAATAAATAAATTAATTCATCAGATTTTAATCTATTGCTCAAATATTTTATTAATTTTGGTAACTGAGAGAAATTTATTTTATATAAAATTTTTTTATTTATTTATCATTAAAATTTCATGAAATTGGAAGAAGTGATGTCAGTTCATCAGCAATTTTATCTATGAAATGAAGAACCAAAAATAAAGTTTCTGCTCCTGTAGAGAAAAGTTTACTAGTCTTCTAGGAAAAGATTTATAATATTTAATTTTTATGTGATTTGCTTTTAACATATTTAATAAGTGAAACAAATCTAGAGTATAATCTACATTGTTCCAGGGTAATTAATAGTATTTAAAATTTGGAATATATATTAAGTGAATATATATTCAAGTTAGTGGCTGAAATTAATCTAATTTACTTCTTAAATTTTTAAATTATTTAAATTAATTTTAGGAAAGTTAATAATCTTCTAGAACGGAGTCATCTTTAAGGAGGAAACTCATATCAAGGGAGTTATATTGCAAAGTAATAATAATGCCAATTATTGCTTAGATTAAACCAAAAATAAAACTGTAAAGTATGGCAGATTTTCGGCTTCCATATTCATTCTTTATAAGACCCTTTAGAGCATTGGGAAATAAAGTTGAAATTTTATTTCAAATGATGAATAAATTTTAATTTAATCCATGCATTTATAAATATTAAATATTAATGCATATCAAATTGAGTAAAATTAATTAATTTAATCATAATTAATTCTATTTATTATTATTTTTATTCTAATTATTTTAGAAAAATTTAAATTATGATAGTGTAAGCATTTTAGGCACAGACCATGACTGTAAGAATGGAAAAAGTTAGATATTCACTTGCATATGATTCAGTTAAATCCTAAGCATCTTCATAACTAGCAGTCAAAAGGTATATTAAATAATAATTAAAATTAATCGTGTTTAAATTTAAATTATAAGTAAAGTTAAAAATCATTTATTATAAATTTTTATATAAATTTAATTTTATCTAGGCCAATCAAAACCCCAAAACCCCTTAATGAGGTTTATAAGTGCTTTGATTTGTAGGGAATTTGTTAGGGGTTGGGTTTATTAATTAAATGCGAGACAAAAATAGCAAGCTTTTGGGGTCTATTTATGATGAAGAGTCTATATATTTAGTGTTTAAACTGCGTTATGGATGTGATATGTATAGTGAATAAGTCAAACCAGTACTGAACTATAAGTCTATTGCAATGCTCTTAAAGCGTAGTCCATCAACTGTTTGCTCTCACTGCTTGAAAGCTGTGTAATTAAAGGAATAATAGCTGAATTCTTAGCCTAAGAGGAGTCAAAGTTTCTATTGAAGCATATTGACTATCTTATTAATGAGAAAGCTTTGAAGTATTGGGCTCTCTTCTCTCTCGACTAACGAGCTATTATGTTTCACCGCCAGTTCTCTGAGTTGAAGATCTTTGCATAATCTGTTGTAAACATTTATAAACGAAACGGTATCTCTTTTAAAGGTGTAAATCGTATCAAGAGAGTAATTGATTTCACTCTGCCATTTTACAATAACAACTTAAAGTATATTTATAATAATGCAGAGAGCCTAATAGAATAATATTAAGTTTATTATGCTGACGAGGCTGTGTTTACCTTCAACACTTTCATCTAGAAGTCTTGGTATAATAGGCATTGTAATATAGAAGTATATGACTAGAAAGTCAAGGTATAAACAATGGCAATTCTTGGAGTTATTAGCGAGGATGCTGGTTTGGAAACTTATGTTATTCATCCTAACATTAGGAGATAAACTAATTGAATATTCTTAATCATTTTCTTCATCACTTTCATTATTTATCTTTTCATTTTAAGCATCTTCTTCATCTGATGATACTAATATCCCCTTTATCACATTTAAATATAAGAGATTATTTAAATTATAATTATATTTACCCATATTTTAACAACTTGTAAACCTTTTTCTTGATATTACATTAAAGAAAAACATAAATAAAGACAATTAGTAATATTAAATTTTAGGGTTTGAGCATTTGATTTAATCAATAATTATTAAATGAACTTTTTTTCTTTCAATAAAATATATAAGGAGGTTTTATGTGGCCTTATTACTTCCTCTGTATTCTAAGTGCTTTGGTAATCTACCTGTCACTATCAAAACCCCTTTCTTTGAACTTCTTTTCATTTAGCAAGCATTAAATCACCTTAGTAAATGGTTCTTCGTCTTCTTAATTTTCTGCTTCTGCTGTACCATCTAGGAGGTTTGAACCCAAACTATCTAGTCTTTTGCCAGGTGTTCCAGTTGTATTAACTTTAGATTTTAAGTTTTATTTCTAGTTCTTCTCACTATTGGATAGGAACGAGTCTCTACTGTCGTGTCTGTTATATAATTTAAAAATAAAGGTTCTTCATAGGTTGACTGTCATTACTAGACTCACTTTAAATGTCAAATAATTTAATCAGCCCCCCATTATAACCAAAAAAAGTTTTTAATTTATAAATAAATTAAAGACTGCATAAAAAATAGACTTATTTCGTTAACTCAGATTTAACCCTAAAATATAAACGGATATAATTTTAATTCAAAAGATTATGGGTTTGATTACCCTTTTACTGTTTACTTTTAGTACCCTCTTTAATTGACATTAAGTTTTTGATATTAGGAAGAGTAGGTGTACTGTTTAGATTTTGTTTTGGGAAAAAGTTAGATTTAATGTGTGGATTTTAGCCAAAATTTGATGAGTTCTTCTTTTGCTTAGATGATTATAAAACATTGATTTTTAGTTTTTTCCCTCCGATATTTCCAATTTATGTTGACATTACTTACAGTTGTCCAAGACCTTGTCTTTAAGTAGGTCTAAGTTATGGCGATTAAATTTAATTTGCAGGAGTCTGGAAAGTTTTCTGTAAGTGAATCTAAATGTAGTTTTCTTGCTTGCCTTTTTTCTCTGATTTCTCTGCTGCTTAAGATATCATGTCTTTTATTTTAATAAGTCCCTTGCTTCTACCAATTTTCATAGGTGAAGCAGGATCTAAAGGAACAATTTAATCCTCTTGAATTTTTTCTATCAAATTTAAGATTGATTTAGCATGGTTAAATCCTTGGTTTTAAAACTACTACTCTTGCAGATTTTTATTGGTAACTCTACAAAGCTTTTAAGACTAAGGTGTTCTAATGACAATAGGAATCGAGTCAGCTGTGTCTAACAGAGATGTTCTAATAGCTTGAACTCTTAATTTAAAGAAGGGAAGTTCTTATTCAAACTCTCTTATCATAGACTTCTCTAGCTCTCCAGTTTAAAGATTAACATGACCGTTTCTAATAATGATGCCTTCCAAATAAAGCCCAGATTTATTTGTTTAATGCAGAGGTTTGTTCTTAGGGAAGTAAATTACAAAGCCTAGACAGTTTTGATAGATTCCAAATTGGTTAGCATAATCTTAAAGCATTTGATTTAAAAGATTTATTGGATTGATAAGAACTGTAAGCTTAAGAATGGGAGGAGGTTGACCTCTTGATTCAATAGCCCATCTCTGAAGGTAAGCATATTTTGAAGTCATAAGCTCAAGCCAGTCTACAAGAGTTATATTTATTTTGCAGAAAAATCCATTTAGTAACCAAGAGCCAGGCACTTTATTGTTTAGTAGGCATTCATATAGATCCAAGTCATGCAGATCAAGACTATATATTCAGAATATAAAAAAATTATAAAAGTAAATATTCTGTATCCCTAAATGTATTTCTTCAAAGTAGTCAAATCTTTATTCAATTTCACAATTATCTTATTTATTTGAATTATTTCTGTAGTATAGAAGTTCTTGAGAATCTGCTCATTTTTCTGAGAGAACTAATGATATTTGTCTATACATTCTTTAAAATATTATATTTTATATTTGTACTGATAATCAAATTGTGAAAGAGCTTATGTAATTTGTTGTTTACCCTAGTTACTTATAATATAATTATCAGCTGACCCACCAGTCATAGTAAACTTTCGCATTCTAATAACATTTGGAGAAATTGGTGATTCAATCTCTCTACTTTCATTATCTGATTGATATCTCGGGGATTATGGTACAAGTGTTTAAGGTTGCTTATTTTCTTCTAATCTTGGACTTTAAACAGAGAGTTTTCTTTATGAACCAACTTCCAGTTGTCTAGGGTTTGTATTGATTTACAAATTTGCTGTGTTTTTAGACTGCCTTCTACCGTCTCTCAAAGATAGAAGTGGTCTCTTACTTGAGTTTTCTCTTTTAAGTTGATTAATTTCTCCATTTAACGCTTTCATGAGTTAATCTTCTTCTTCATCTGCACTTTGCTCTTCTGGTAATGATTAAGAAGTAAACCCTGTAAGTCAAAAAAAGAACAAAAGCTGATGGGGGGGTTAATAGAAACTATATTTTCGTAGAAATTGTAGGATGA
This sequence comes from Oxytricha trifallax, assembly GCA_000711775.1. Lineage (NCBI taxonomy): Eukaryota > Ciliophora > Spirotrichea > Sporadotrichida > Oxytrichidae > Oxytricha > Oxytricha trifallax. Next base: position 3,968 of record ARYC01005541.1, on the reverse strand, counting down.
ACAAATTTTTATCTTTACAATTATTATCTTGATTATATATTTTAATAAAAAGTAGTGAGAGTCCATTTATTTGTGAGGAACTAATAAAATATTATCCCAAATAATAATTTTAAATTATTTTATTCTTAACTTTTTATCTCTTCTTAATATAGATGGGTTAGAAGAAAGTCTAATTTTAAATTCTGGGAGTTCTAAGATTTTCGGGAGTAAGTCACTAACATAGTTTATGATAAACATAGTATCCTTTATTATTTAATTATAAGATATTAATAGCATTTATTAAACACTCTTTACATTTGATGCTCTCTTGGTTAAACAGAATCATAATATAGCTTTCTCAATAATAAGAGTTCATTTCTTTGCTTTTATTTAAGTTACTCAGATTTGGTTTTTTAAACATTTTTAAAAGAATTAGCTGAAACTTTACCGTATGGTTTTGATCTCAAAGATTTTGGAGATTTAATGTCTGATATATTATCTTTGATAAAATCAACGTTTAGAAGATTATCATTTGTCTGTAAACTAAATTTCAAATCCTTTTAACTTGGCCCTTATGCTATGGATTGCAACACTTGATCCTTTAAATTTGTTTGAGTTGCACTGAGGTTAACTTTGCTTTCTTTGTATAAATTGTACTTTTAAGCTGAAGGCTATGTTCTTAGCAGCGACTATAACTTATAATCGAACCCATTAAGCTCATCTAGATTCAAAACCCCAAAACCCCTTAATGAGGTTTATAAGTGCTTTGATTAGTAGGGTATAGTTGGGGTCTTATTGGGATTAGTAGACAAAATGCAGGTTTTATCTAAATTTAAATGTATATTTAATGAATTTTAGTTTACTTAAATCATACAAATTTTATCTGCTTGTCTTTATTATATCTTTTGAACCTTGCTCTTTCAAGTGGGTCAAGTATGTCATCTAATGTTTACCGAGGATAGTTAGGAGCTCTCACGATTATCATCTCTACTATGCTTTTAATTTCTTAGCAGACATCTTCTTACTTTATATGCTTCTGAGCCAAACTTATTGATTATTTTTCATGCTTTGTACCAAAGTAAGACATACATTGCATGTCACTTTCTAATATTATTGCTGCTACTGCCCAAACATCCCATTAAACAGAACCATTAGTCCACTTCTCTCTTATTGGGAAGTAACCTGGAGTACCAAGTACTTGTGCTAAAGTGACAATCTCCTATCTTAAAGCTCTATTGAAATCGATAACCACTACTTCTAAAAGGGCAGAGATTTAGCATAACGTTTTCAGGCTTCAAATCTCTATGAACATATCCAAGTTAATGCAACTCCTTAACACCCTGAATCATATCTGAGAGTATATCGTTTAAATCATCAGGGTATCTATTGTGATATAGGTAGTCTCTGAGAGTCATCTCAAATTTCTTTAGCCTTAATGCGATGAAACCATAACTTAAAATAACACCATTAAGCTTAAGCAAATTCTTGCAGTCTTTTCTTTAGGACTCTCTAAGTACCATGTATTCATTTGCAAACTCGTTCTAATACTGTTGGTTCTTAATAAGGTAACTGAATGGATACACCTTGTATGCATACTCATCAACTACTATGAGCTTTGCTTTTGCAGGCACGTTTATATTCAAGTAGTTTTCTCAATAAAAGTGCTGAGATCAACTGCATTTAATGCAGGTATATTCATAGCCTTCGCTTAGAAGCATGCTAAAATTGTATTACCTGCTGGCTGGTTCTCGATTCATATCGCTTCTGTCTCTTGAGTCTCTCTTGCTGCTCTCTTTATGACTCAAGAGTATTAGATTTTGTTTTAGCTGGCACTAGTTTTTTAGTCTCTTAATCTTCAATCAAGAACTCACTGAGGTGATGCTTTTGCATATGCTTTTAACTTTAGCTGAGTGAGTATATGATTTCATGCATGTCGTACACTAATACCTACCATCTACCTTTTCATGCTTGAAATAGATCTTGGCTTTGCCAGAGTGTACATCTTTAAGGTGTCTCATCAAGCTTTGTTCAGTTGAGAAATGATTCTAGCAGTCTTCACATTAACTCCTCAACATAATCAATTTAAGTTTAAACCCCTATCTCTGCACTCTCCCTCTGGTTTAATACTTCTATGATAAAAACCTTTGCTTCAAATTCAAGAGCTCTTAGCTCTACCTGCCTCTCAACATAAATGATTTCAGGCTTTTTAGTGGAGCCAAAGTTGAGCATTGATTGACCTGCTCCTAAAGGTGCCGCTCTACGATTTAAGTTGACCGCCATGTTTAAATTCAAATTTAAATTTCTATTATAAAGCTCTTAAAACCTCAATAGCTATATCTGGACTAAATAGGAGTTGCAACAGCATTAATGATGGTTTGATCTAAGCTCTAAGACTTCATAATTATACTCAGTTTATAAGTATAATTTTCGTAATTTTACTCTTAATAATTTTGATTCTGGTACCAACTCAGATAAAGTTCAGGTTGGTATAGGTAAAACCCCAATGCTGTTATTTACAAGATTTGGGTTACGTATTAAATTAATTAAGTGTGAATTATAATTATTATCGATTTGGTTGCTTTAGTAATTTATTAGAGGGTCCTGTAGTAGTAGTAGTAGTAGTAGTAGTAGTAGTAGTAGTAGTAGTAGTAGTAAAGGCTATTCTACTAAAGCAACCAAAATGACGAGATTCAGAATTTAATTATTATAAACTGCTACCCCCTATAATAATACTTTAGAATCCTTAAGAAAGACACGAATCCAACACATGAACCCCCTACTACTCGATATTCACAACTCTCAATGCGAGCAAGACGACCCTGAACTGCCGGAGGACCCAACTGAGGATTTTTTGCTTGACAATCTTGAGTTCGACGATCCCCTGCTCACCAAGAAATCTTTCAAACAGCGCCTAAACATTCTCCTGAGCAACATTCAGATGGCGAACAGAAGTCATGGGAATCTCTGACACGTGGTGAGTAGTATTCTTGGCACGCGCTCCACGCTCTTCCTATTCGTAACTAGTGGACGAGGCCTTGCATGCAACTGTGAAAATGGGGAGGGAAGATGGCGGGCGCCATATTGGAGGCTCTCATGATGATTCTACTCATTACCAAACCATGGGTGACTTCTTGGATCCTACTTTAGATGCTTCGCCTCCTCTCACCAGGTAAGCTTAAACAATAGTTATTGATAGCGAGATTTAGGGAAGGAGCACAACGTAACCTATTACCTAAGATAATCGATCAGGGGGTGAGTCCCAGCAATTATCTCAAGAACACCTGCTGTCCAGATAACTTTGGCTCAGAGCCGCCAAGCCATTTAAGCCAATGAATGTCTGGATGGGAGTCATATATTGAGCAATAGCTGAGCCCCACTAATCACTAAGAAAACAAACAATAAACATTTAAAGAAGCAATGGCAACAAAGCCTTAATTCTCACATTTGCTGCCTTAGTTGCCTGCACCTATTAAACAATAAAACTAAAATTATGACTATCTGAGTGGACTATATACAAAACAAGACAATGCAAAGAAAAGGTTGGATAGGTCCCTGTAGAGAGCGATCAACAACCTATTCAAGTATGAGCACGACGAATACTACACGAAGGCAAACTAGAGCGACGCAATTGCTAGTGTGATGAAGACCGTCGCATTCAGTAGTGCTTCTCTCAACAACCTGATCAATAGTGAAGGCCATCATTGCGTCCCAGTCTTTAGAAGGATGCGAGCATTCCAGCAGAAGCCATTCAAGAACCACACCACCTGATGTCGATTGAAGGAGGAGCCCAGCTAGTTTCTAGGTGTGGCAACGTAAATACTCAACCAAGTCTCGGCAGTTATAGCGAAGCATTCAACAGTGGTTCCCTCACGATTTCTACTGGCATCATATGAGAACTATGTGTAAACTTGGAAGCCCCGACTCCACAATCTGAAGCTGGTGGATAAGGCCAGAAAGATTTACTAAGGCGCTACGACTCGACCTTAAAG
>ARYC01005540.1:0-10551 GCA_000711775.1 Oxytricha trifallax | reverse complement strand
AATATTACTTAAAATCAATACTATAACTATTCAATCATGCCTTGCTGAGGCTCGATTGCTTTCAAGCAACCCTTTCCCAGTGCAATAAACACCATAGATTGGCTGCCCTCGCCAGAGGACCCCTCGACAGATAAATATGGTTGTCAGAGTCAGGTCATAGCCACACAAAAACCCTAAAGACTTAAACTATGAAGTAAACAAACAACTATATCACTGTGAGCCAGGTATAAACCTAGCCACCACTTAGCTTGAGCAACGAAGAAACGAAGTTTAAAACTAACAAACAAGCAACACAAGATGAAACTCGTAACACGTGAGCTGCTGAAGAGATCTCACCTGCTGATATCCTATAGTTGTAGAAGAAGTTAAGAATATGAATAGTACTTACCAATCCCTGGAACATTTCCTTTACTTGAAGTAAAAGTTGCTTTTAAGTTAGCTAAACTCAGACCAGCCTTTTAGTTCCACCCCAAAGCTCTTTACTTGAAGTACCAGCAACAGCCCTGCAAAGCCCTTGGCGAGGATACAGCCTGAGAGGTCTTACGCCACTTCGGCCTTCAGGGTATGTACCCAGCCCTTGAAGTGAGAGTCTCTTACAGAGCTTAGGATTGCTGGGTTTTTAAGTCAAGTCTACTTTAAGTAAAAGTTTTAAAGTCAAAGTAAAGATTTCTCTAAGTTGATCTCAAATTTTAAAAGTTGCTCAAGGAGCTAAAAGTAAAAAGTAAAGTAACTAGAACTTAAAACTAAGCTAAAATAGCAGTAGTTGGAGCTAGCAGCAGCTAGATTTGAAGAAATCATCGAACCATCGGTTGCTCCAACTTTCTAAAAAATAATTATAGAGGCTTAGCCTCCGAAAATTCGCGAAAATTCCGAATATTTGCTGAATAATTTTTACTAAAGTAAAGTTGGAATTAATTATTGTTATAATAATTAAAATTTTTGTTTGATGATTAGATTATCATTAGTTTGTGGTGGCCACCGCATTTTGTCTCCAATTTTTGTTAACTTTTATTAGATTCAGCAAGCAGAGCAGAGAACCAGCAGCAGAATCGCCAGAACAAGAAGCAATAAAATCAAACAAAAATTCAAGGTAAGTATCGTTCCAATTTAATCTTTTAACATTTAATTTTGTTTAATCTTTTTATAGATTCAGCAGCAGCAACAGGAAACAGCAGATACAGGAGAAACAGCAGCAGAGACAGATTGAATTGTTAAAATTAAAGTAAGTATTCTTCCAAATAATCTTTTTCTAAAATCATTATTATCTTGTTAATTATTCTTATAGGTTCAAGGTTGGAGAGAGAAGTGGGGTGGAACTCCCCACAAAGAGATAATTTACTATGATTAAGATAATTTACGCGCTACGGCACCCAACTTACGAGATTTTACACTTTACGCGCTACGGCACTACTTTACGAGCTTCGGCACATTCAACTTACGCGCTTCGGCATCTTTACGATTCTTTCTCTCTGATATACGATTAGGTGGCCACCATTAGGGTTTTATATAGTCTGTGCCTCCCTCTCTTGTCTTTCTTTTCTTTTTTCCTCTCGGCTGGTCTGAGGCTCAGTTTATTGCTGGGCGAGGGCTGGCTGCAAACTTGGCCAAAGTATTAAAGTAAAATACTTTGATTTTCTTATAATTATTCTCATTATTAGCTCAAGATGTTAAAGATTATTCCTTAGATTTAATCAAAATCTCAAAGTTTTGATTTTTAGTTTAAAAATAATGATTATTGCGAAAAATTAGGCCTCATAGTATAAACTTTAGTGAGCTTCTCTCTTTGCTCTATAATTTTATTAAAGTCTCACTAATTTTAAGTTTTTAAATCTTACAGTTTAAGTTTTTAAATGCTTATAGTGTCTTGTGCAAGGTCTAAAACCCAAAACCCTTAGAAAAAATTATTAGCATGTTTTGGGGTTTTGAAATTAATTTGATTTGACTTACTTGAATTTCTAAGCCAAAAGTGAGTTGTAGTTTAGAAATCGCTGCCCAAGTTCTGTAATTCTGCTTTAACACCCACTCATCCTCAGCCACTATGGCTGGCACTCTGTGCAAGTTAAGGAATGAAGCTTACCTACTTATCCTACTTCACGCTTCTTTGCCCTCCCTCCCTCCACAAGAAACTCACCAGCTCAATAAGTGTTCAGCAGAGCTGCATCGTAAAGCTCGATCCTATACTGGATTTACTGGCATTTGAATGAGAAGCAAGTTGAAATGCTTACCTTCTAAGCAGAGAGTACCCATTGAACAGTAACTTTAGCATGTAAAGCAAGCAGCTCACACCAGCTGCTCCAACTGCAACGCAGACCCAAGTCTTCTGTATATCGTTAATGATATAGGCAGATACTTACAATTGTAGCTTGGTCAAGGCACAAATCGCGGAGTGCGATGACTCAAAATAGAGAGTTTTAGTAATCATAGCAATCTAGCACAGCACATATAGCATCGCACTCTCCACTTCCACGTTGCAGGCATGCTAAGCATCATGAGCACAGAGAATTCACCAGCAAACCAGACTCAGCAGTGAGGCAGCCTCAGTTCAGCAGATCACGACGATTGAAGCAGTGAATTAAAGTTTTATATGCATGTGAAATTAATATTCGATGGGTTTACATCGAGAGTGAATTAGGGAAGTGAATTAGGTATTAAATAACGTAAATTAAATCAAAGACTCTATATCATCTGAAGACTCTGCTCTCAAGCGCCCCTCCTCTCTCTCCAGCATCAGCTGCAATGCCTCCTGCTGATCAAGCACAGCTAGAAAGCATGTAGGACTCGACATCGGCAGGAGTGATAAGCACTCTCACTGGGTCGTTGTTTGAGGAGGCCACTGTAAGTTTGAACTCGGCTCCATCCTTTACACTGATGTTGAATTCCTCGCACTTGCAGAAGAGGTCGCCTTTATGGTTCTCCACCTCGAAAGCATCGTCTTGCTGCAGATACTTGCGTTTCCTGTACACCTGCACCTGGTAAGCGTTGGGGGTGTTGTGCTGGTAGACGAATTGCAGCCTGAGTGGTTCGTTCAGCTTGTCTCTGTAGTTTAGCTGTTCCATGTGTGCCTGCTGGTTTTTAATTTACTAATAATTAATAAGTGGGGAATTAGATTATAAAGCACTGTTGTAGTGTGAAGGGAATTCAGGCATTTCAACGCACTCTGCGAAGCAAAGCGGTTGATGGGCATGAGAAGTGAATTATAGAAAGTAATTAATGAATAGTAGACTTTAGATGAGAAAGATTTAGACATCCTAAATGTGTACAGTTGTAAAGTTTAAGTTTTATCAATATAAAATCTATGAAATAAATGCTTGAATATAACAAAATATAAGGAGTCTGTTGATCCAAGCTGCCCTTAGGTGTGAACATCATTGCAGGTTGACAGCTTCTTCATAATCTCATTCATTATTCAACTCTTAAGCAACTTTTTCTGCTCCTTGATTTCCAACGGCTTGTTCAATGGGAGCTTAGTCTCTTGCAGCTTTATCTCTGGCATCCTGGTCAGCGTTAGCTTGATCTACAACGTCCTGGTCAATGTGAGCTTGATCTCTTGAAGCATTTTCTACTTCACTCATCTGCTTCTACTGAGTTTCATCATGTGACTGTGATTGAGAAGTCTAATTAGGTTTGGGTCTAGGGATGCTCATGATACTAGTTTGCTGCTTCTTAAGGTGAGGCTATAACGCAGATCTGCTTAAAAGGTCAGATCTCTGAGGAGTAATACCCTTACTAGTCGTGCCATCACTGGTAGAAGTCTCATGATGGGAACTACCAGGTAACTGGTTCGAGTTTTACTGAGGTATAACCCCAAATTGATTCTGCCCACGATTGGTAGAAGTATTACCAAATAAAGAATTCCCAGCCTCAGATATCCCCATACTATTGAATACTTACTATTATTGGTCCTTAGACGTCATCATCCCTGATTAAGACCAGCGTTTTGTTGGCCGTAACCATGGTTTTAATTTTACAATCCCGTATTTTCGTCTGAGATATCATAAAGACCTGGAATTGTTCCATCAAGCTTCCTACCCCACGTGTCATTGCAACCTTTAGAGTTAGTTTATGGAACATTTCCATCACCAAGGAGTTAACCTTAGTTGATAGAGTGTTGTTAGTCTGGTTCAATCTGTTGAATTTAAGTACCGAGTCCCTTATCTGGTTAATTTTCATCATCCACGAGTATGACCTAAGTTTTATCTTCATCAGTATCGAATTATTTAACACTTGATGGCCTCTACCTTGAATTGGAACCCGTTTGTTGCTATCCATTCTTGAATTCGAAGCATTTGAGTTAGCTTACCCTCTGTTTAAGGATAGGACCTCTTTGCTTTGATTTTAAGAAGGAAAATCAAGTAGTTTTGGCAGTTTTCTATGTTGTAAGAGCTACCTTTAATTTTGTCTCTATTCCTATCTGCGGGTAACATCTTCAGCGTAATACTTGTACATGTCATTACCAAATGTTTCTCTGCTCTGAGTTTACTTGAAGCCTTCATCTTGCTGGTAATTTTTCTGACCCTAGAAATCATTCATGCCATAGTTTATGTTGCTTCCAATCATTTCCTTTCTGTTTAAGTTGTACCCTGAAGGAAGCTGCTGCTGCATCTGATGCATGTTAGTTGACACTCTAGACTACTACTAATCCCTTTGCTGGTGATAGTTTAACGAGTAGTTTTGGTAAACTCCTTCATAGAATTACTGTTGATTGGGGTAATTTGGAAATGTTCCGATAGGTGTAGTTCCATAAATTTCAGTAGGATTTCTCTGCTAGAATTAGTTCACTGATGAGAGAACTTGCTGGATTTTGCATCTTGTCCTGGTACTGTTATCTATGTTGCTCATGTACATTGTCAAATGCTTGCGACTATCTTATAGAATGGGACTGCTGATAAGGATTTGCTTGGCTTGCCTGTCCATAATTAGAAATCCTTGAGGGAGTTTGTGAAAGTCTATAGCTCTGCATCAAGTCTTCGTCTTCCATTTCTACATCTTAGTCAGAATCACTAATCTATATCATGCTGTTGAGTGTAAGTCCTTCAAACATTACAGCGTTGTCATGATCATTTGAAAGCTAGTTAACTTTTCTGATGTAGAATGATGGGGGTTTAACAATCACTTTCCTATAAAGAAATGTTAGAATTTAAATCCACTTACTGAAGAGTGTCATTCTTTTTGGAGCTGTAGTGCAAAAACCTGTTCTTGAAAGCTTTTAAGTGGAGAAGCCATGGCGAGTTCTCAAGCAGAGCTTATTCTCTGGCAGACAGTCCATCTAGATTTTTGATTGGAAGTCTCTTTACTTGGTCTTTTAGGGCAAGAAAAATTTCGTCATCATATCTCTGTTGTTTTGAAAGATAATTATCTGGCCAAGGAGGATTTCTCTATGCTTAATCAGCGAGGCTTTGAATAAGACCCATTACAATCTTTAGATCATCAGGGATCGACCAGTTGAGTGCATTTATGAGAGGGCCGAGTTCATTCTCCTTCAATTAGAGATAACTATAGAACTTTTAATCTAAAATATGCTTACGTTGATTCATAAATCTTGAAATACTCTGGGTAAGATTTATGGATAAGTTCCATAAAAGTTTCATGAAGACTTTAGAGTAAATTTTGCACAAATAAAAGATCTTTCCTTAAGTTTGTGCGAAGGTCTGAATTTTTGGGAGGGTTTTTGACCAAGGTGACGAGTGTATTAAACTGATAGATTGTGTTAATAATGCTTAGAAGCCTGTTAGGATATCCCTTCTAAGCTACAAACACACCATTTTTTATTTAGCCTATGAGCATTTACCCTAAAATATTTAGCTAGCATTAAATTCTTACTTAAGATATCAGAGCGTTCTTAAATAGATTTATTGGCAAATCTATCAAAGAATTCAATAATGTAATCGAAATTCTTGTAGGTCGAAAGTGGGGTCTTGTAGTAAATGACTAAGTCATTCGGAACTTCCTTCCATGTCTCACATTTCGAGGCTTTTTCATAGGTGAGTCTTATCACTTGATTCTGAAGGTATCCAATTCCTCTATGCAAATCAATGTACGCCTGATGAAGATTAGTTGATGAGTACCTATAAATTAAGTTAGACAAATGGAAATGTTACATAAAAAAGAAACGCACGAAAAATTAACGAGCCCTGTATTGGAAATCGTCGTATTAAAATAGAATAGTCTTCTCCATTTCATATCTTAGCTTGCACCCATAGAATCGCACTTCGAATACCTGCTTCATACCTGTAGAGAACGCGGGGTCTTCAGTAAAATCATGTATAAACACCTGGCAAGCTTCTTTCAATTCATTATTCTTCGAATCGATACTTTTGGGGATCAACACAGTTTTTTTACTGTACGAAGATTTGATCGTCAATGACTTATCAGCATTCTTGCGGATGACCCCGAATATTGACTGAGGAATGTCTCGACCACGTTGATGGAAGATCAGCTCTACAATGATAGAGTTCCTGTCGTCTAGATAATCAGAGAAAAGCTTTTAGTTATCAGAAAACTATTGGCCGAAGCTGCCAAGCTCATAGAAACTTGCCTTATTGTAATCTATTGTACCGAGCCTTTTGAATACATATGTTCTAGAGAACTCATCGAAGACAAGCCAGTCGAGAGCATGCAAGAGAGGAAACTTCATGGGGTTCAAGAAGAGGGGGTTCACAATAGGCTAGGGGGCTGCTTTGAAGAGTGCACATAGTAGCATACAGAATGATCTCCTTTCGATATAAACCAGGCCATCGCTCAAGATGTTCACAAGCTGCATGAGTTAGTCGAGGTAAGGAGTCGAATGTTGGCAATTGAGCACTTTGCTGCAGAAGTTTACATTGGGATTGAATGCATGCTTGTCCCTGTACTGGTAATCCTTGATTCTGTTTGGTTAATGGATGAATCGATGAGGAGTAAACATTAGTCTGTAAACAGAAGCGTTAAAGAAGGGAGAACCAGTGTAATTGTACCAAGAAGACTCGAAATTATCCTGTATGTACTCAAAGCATTCATTAGCTTTCTGAATCATGAATGGGTATTGGAAATATTCTGAGGGCAGTAACTCTTCAAATCTCTCCTTGACATACCAACAGCGAGTGAATAAGAAATGGCTGGGGATCATGTCAAGCTTGTCCTTGACTTAGCTTTGAGATGCTTACTCAACATTTGAGCTTAGAGTCTTCTGGTGGTATTTCTTGCGAGAACTTAATGGGTATCTGTGTTGCTCAAACTGCTTTGATTGGCATTGACATTAAGCATTTACTGGTCTTCTTTTCCGTCATCGGGATCACCACCACCAATATTATTTTAGTTGAGTGAATTGAGAGAGATTTTCTGTCTCTTTAATCTCTGCTTTTCATTTTCTTTTATCACGTCTGAAAGGTCTACTTACTCAGCTCTCTTACCAAGCATTCTCTTGTACGTTGATTATTCACTCGACTAATTCCCACTCGATCGAACGGTCAAATCATTAGCTATTCCAAGCCGCCACAAAGACCGATCAGACACGTCCATGATTGTAAAGTTGAAGCTAATTAGCTGAACCTCTCGGTCTTTTTCAACGAAGCAAGATTTTCTTTTCATCTCAAGTTGATATTAGACCACTTTTTTGTTTGCAAAGAAGAAGTCAACAGCACAGGGTCCAGAGTTCATTTTTTGGGAATTCTAAAGCATTTCCAGAAGAGGGAACTCACCGAAGCAATCACTCTTCGCGTATTTCTTTTCGAACTGGGTGATAAGTTAAATCACATCTATAAAGTAGTGAGAGGTTTTCAGGTCTTCCGCGTGTTCTTGAGAATAGTCTCATATTCCTCTTTTAGCTTTGCCTCAATCAATTCCCAATTGAAATTATCATTAGGATTGGAGGGAAACGCTTTAGTTCATGTTCATCATGCTTTCAGTAACACCACATGCAGGTCGTTCGTAGTTAGAAACTCTCATAGCGCAGCTGAATTGGCTTCCATAAGCTGATTTCCTGGTCTGGCTTTGGCGATGTCTGTCATATCGAGTCTCCCTTTCCTCAGAATGGTCAGAGTTGTTAAAATTGCTGCTCTTTCTCACACTGTAGGGTTGTTTTTAGCTGGGCTCTCTCTGGCTTTGAAGTCTGCTTCTTGAGGGCTCTGGGGTATAGCAGTCTCTTTATTTGGCAAACTTGCTCTTGGAATCGCTTTCGAAGGTGGTCTTCTTTACTGAGGGGATGTTTCTCAGGTTGTAGGAAGTGGTCACGCGTTACTTCATCTGTTTGGGGGATTGTTGATCATCATCATCCTCATCATCAATCATCTTCAACATAATGATTGACTTGGGTGCGACTTTTCGAAGAGTTTAGGCTGCTTGCTGCTGGTTTAGGTAGAGGGTTAGTAGGTGATGGGTTTGCACTTTGTCCACTTGAGGTCTTCTTCAGTCTCTCAGCTTCTTATACCACAGCTTCATCTGCCAAAGCCTCGATTTCCTTGACAAAATCTTGTTCTGCGGGATCGTTGTACTTGGCTTTGAAAGCATTCAGAAGTTCAACATCATTTTTGATCTCGAGTCCTAAATCTTGAGGACTCTCTTGACATTTTAGTTGGTCGTAGGCTTGGTGAACTTCTTCTCTTGGTAGTCTGCGGGCATAGGGTAATTAACTTAAAATGAACTACCACTGATGGTATAGTTGGTCTGGCTTTGAATTGAACCTTTCTGGATCTGAATGTTGATGTTTTGAGATTAAATCAAATCATCCATGTCATTGCGGAATTATTCTGCCTCGGCGAGAGTGAACGTAGACTGAGTGGCAGTGTTAATGCTAACCTGACTCATGATCTATGAGACAAAGTTACTGGCTGGCTTGCAAACATACTCGGTCAGGATAGGGTTCATTCCTTTGCACTGGATCAGCTTCTTCATGAGCAAGGCGATGTTGAATGGATTTCCTGATGCGAGGAATTCGAGCAAGGAACAGTTGAAGACCAGGTTTTGCTTGGAGTTCTTGCACTCCATAGTCACTTTGGCATGTTGCAGCATCAATCTGATGGCACGATCCCCTTACATAGCTGAAGAGATGTGCCTGAGTTTATCGAAATCGGTGTTGGAGAAGTTAAAAGTTCCTGTGGGAAGCAGGAAATCTTCGAAAATCATTAAATTAATTATAAAATTCTGAAAGATCGGACTTAAATCATAGTTCAAAATCTCAGAATGATTTTCATTGGTTTGATTTTTTAGTGTGATTTGAGTTATTAGTATTAACTATTAAACTTTAAAAGACTGTAATATATATAAACCCCTCACAAGGAACAGCACTTAGTTATTGGAAATGTTACATTCATTCAATACATCATCGATTGGTAGCGAACATTAATACAATTCCTTTTCATCGCAGTCGATTCTGAACTTTGGGTTTCTCTGCAATCAAGAGTTAGAGGAAATCAAGCAGAGCGCGCTGAAGCCATAGTAGAAGACTATACTCAAGTGGACATCGGTCGTGCTGGGCACCAACTTCCCCTCAATTCCTAAACCAGTGAAGCTCACTTACACCTCAGGTACTCTCCTTAACAATCAAAACCCCAAAACCCTTTCAGTAGTTTGATTGAGTTTTTGATTGATAAAAGTAGACTATTAGTGCATACTTTATTTGGGTTTTAATTGGGTTTATGTAGGGGTTTAATGTTTAAATATTAGTATTTTAAGTGAGTATAACAAGCGAGTTTTTAATATATTTCACATAAACATAAGCTTAGAGTCATGTGGCAGTTCTCTGAATTTTATCTTTCTAAGTTGATGTTTTATTGTTTCTATTGTTTGTTAATTCTCTTAGCTTGGCTTGATAATAGTTCAGTATGCAAGTTCTCTGAGACCTCCATTTATTTTATTTTTATTGAGATAATGTTTGATTCTTTGCTTAGAATCTCTCTCACCCCTGCAGCTAAAGTAATCGTTTCTTGGCATGTCGCTCTCTATTATTATTACTGCTAGAGCCCAGATATCCCATTAAGTGTCTCCATTTCTCCAATCCTTTCTCTCTGGGAAATATCCAGGAGTGCGGTATACATTTCCTTATGCAGAGGCTTGCACTCTTTGAGCTCTGTTGAAGTCAATAATATAAACTCTAAGAGGCTGAAAGTTCAACATGATATTATCTGGCTTTAAGTCTCTATGAACATAACCTAGCTTGTGAAGCTCTTCAATCCCCTCAACTATGTGCATTACTATCTAGCCAATTTATCTCTGACATCTATTGTCAGATAAGAATTCTCTGTAAGTCATTTCAAGTAATGGAAGCCTGAAGGCTACATGATCTTTACCAAGTAAAATAGCATCAAGCTAGATGATATGCCTACACTCATTTAACTTTGCCTTTTAAAGAGAATAATATTCATTTGCAAATTCCATTTGGAACTTGTCATCAGCAAGGAAGTAATTGAATGGATATATCTTGTAAGCATATTTATCATCAGTAATGACTCTCTTCTCTATTTTATCTTCAAGAGTGAGGTAGCTTTCTAGGCAAGAATCTAAGTCAATAATTTTTAATATAGGAATCTTCATTGCCTCTATTTTAACCATGATTTTATTGATCTCAGAGACTGGAAA